>JAJTUV010003119.1:0-141290 GCA_021653895.1 Mastomys natalensis | reverse complement strand
AAGATAATAAGGAACAGAGAGACCTCACTCTGTAGACCAGTTTGGCCTCAGTCTCAGAGATCCGCCTGCCTGTGTCCTGAGTGCTGGGTTAGAGGCGGGGCCCACCATATCTGGCTATGAGAACTTGTTACTCTTTCTGCTTTTGAACTTGTGTATGGTGTCACAGAAGAAATGGTACATCCCAACTAGGTAACTGGAAAAGCATTATAGAAAAAGGTTTGTGGAAACTAGTAGAAGAAGAAGAGGAGGAGGAAGAAGAGGAGGGTGGAGGAGGAGCAGGCAGCAGCAGTACTCTGAGACAGGCACTATACTATCAGGGGGCCTCAGGAAAACATGTGGTTCAGCCCTAGTCTCCATCAACTCACCCACTGAGCAAACCCAACAAGAAGCAGGACAGTTGATACGGTTCTTGGCAGTTAACGGACTATGGCAAAACCCAGAGTGGATAAGAATACAAATCTCTATTGTAAGTAAAAAAAATATTCAACCAGTCTCTCCAACTCCTTAGTCTTCTGCAATATCTCTGTGAGAAAATGTGGTGTGCTCCCAGCAAGTGCCTACCATGTTAGGCAACCTTGGTTGTGCTAGTAGCCTGGGTGTAGTCTTTATACACCCAAACTTGTGTTAGCTGTGTGTATGGTCATTCTCCCACAGATGCTTAAGATCTGTGTGTGGTGATACACGCTGATAATCCTAGGCTAAAGTGTGGCTGCCTGCGGCCACGGACAAACTGGTGCACCTGAAAGGAGGGGCTGCAAATGAAAAAAGGAGCCGGAGAGGTGAGAGAAGCATGAAGACAAAGTTTTCTGATCAAGGCTGAGATTTTAATACTCAGCTCTTCTATTTAAAGGGAAAGCCCACCGAACCCATCCTTTGTTTCAGCCGGAGATGGGTTGGAGAACCCATCAGTCAATTGTGTCTCAAGGCAAGCCAGCGGGAAGTCATTCTTCTAAGTTCCAGTAGGAAGTTGTACCTGCAGCCAAAGTGGATAACTCCACCCAGGTCCTATTACTAGGTCTATTGTGGTAAACAGGGTCTTTCCAGCCTGCTCAAGGCTGGGGGAGGGCACAATAAAGGAGGCTGAGTCAGGGGGATTGTGAACTTGGGGCCAGCCGGGACTACACAATAAGACCTTGTCTCAAAGCGGCAGCAACTGGAGGAAGAAGACAAGGAGGAGGAGCTAAGAAATGAGTTAAAATCTGAAACTTCAATTTCTCTTAAATACATATACATAAAATATATGTATATAATCATCGACTTGGTTGTTTTAAAAACCCTTTTCTTTAATTATCAAATTCTGAGTTTTCCTTTCCAAATCCTCTTCCTTTTTCCCTCTCAAGGCCACATCGAGTTTTTGGAAGAGTCTTCTGGGTGACCAATGATTCTGATTTTACTTTTGTCTGCCCTTTCTCCTCTGTAGTAGCATTTATATTCGTTCCAGCTTACATAGGAGGCAGAGGCAGTTCAGATCTTGTAAGATTGAAGCCACCTGGTCTATGTGTAGTTCCAGACTACCCAGAACTACATAGTGAGACCCTGTCTGCAAAACAATAGATAGCCAGGCTGTAGTGGTGCCTTTAATCCCAGCACTAGAGAAGCAGGGGCAGGCAGATCTCTGAGTCCAAGGCCAGCCTGGTCTATAGAGCAAGTTCCAGGATAGCCAAGACTACACAAAGAAACCCTGTCTTAAAAAAAACAAAAACAAAGCAAAACAAGAAAGAAAAAAGCGATAGATAGATAGATAGATAGATAGATAGATAGATAGTAGATAGATAGATAGATAGAGCAGGTGAGGTGGGACTTACCTGTATCCCCAGTCCTTGAGTTCAAGGCTTGCTTGGGCTACCTAGTAAGACCCTGTTTCAACCAAGAAGTAAGTACTCTTCCAGCCTCATTTATCCCACTGGCTAAATACCTATGTCTTTGCAAATTATCTGTATAACTTGACAAAGTAACCTTCAGAAATGGGTGAGAAAGTGTGTGCTTCAGAGTCAGTGGTGCTAGAATTCTTTCTGAAGTGACTGGATGTTTAATCAGTAGCCAGCAGTCCCCTTTGACTCCAATCATTACAAAACTTCCTGGATGCTTTCCGTGTCTTGGAGAGGAAGCAAGGCTGACCACACAGCCACAGAGCGTGTTTCTGTCTTGGGAGAAGACACTGCCATTTCTACTGTGCAAGTTGGAGGTTTGCTCCCACTGAGGCTAAGTTTCCAGATAACAATTCTTATTCTCTTTTCTCCCGGCTGGTGAAAATGGACCTATGGAATTTCTGGGATTCTGTTTGCTATAAGCTTTAAGGAGTGACAGCATAAGACTAATACATCCACAGGAGGAAAACCCTGAGTTTGCCTCTGTTTAGGCAGGATGTTTGTATAGCTTCAAATGCTCCGCACATTGGAACTTGACATTTTGAAATAGGATCAGTCAGGTCTGCTTGTGCCAGTATTTGAACTGGTAAAGAATAGAGCATCTCTGGACTCAGCAGTCCCTGCTCCAAATCCAGGACTAATTGACAAAGCTATGTGAAAACAAGGCAGCCTAGAGGATTTAGCTAATCTCTTCTGCCCTTTGTGTTAGTTCTGAGCAGACAAGAGCCTGCTGGGTGCTGACTCCAGGATAAGATCTGTGCATCCGGGGGCGTTGTGGGGCACTAAGAGCATTACTTAGGGGTAGTGTGCTTGTGTGAGACCTGGGATTCAATCTTTAGCACCGTAGAAAGAAAAGAAGAAAAAAATTAATGCATACAAGCATAATGAAGGGAAATACATTCTAGTATTCTGGACTTCAGTGTATTCCTGGAGCTCTGTGGTAAACAGTGTATGATTTTAATCTAAGTATAAAGATGCAAACACCTACATGTTTTCACTGCTAGACCAGTATATCCTCGATACATGACATTGTATGAGCTCTGTACTTCTAGATCTCACGTATGACCTTTTATTTTGGGTTTCCAAACACACTGTTCCTACCTCAAGGAGGTGAAAGAGTGACAGGAAATGTTAGCCATGGGCACTCCACGTGTAGCCCCTCCATTTTGGTTAAACAGTTCCCGGAAGTAAAGCAATCGTGCTTTGTAGATTCTTACCCTATCCTCAGTAATGGCTGGCCTTGCGATCATCTGGACTTCCTTTAATCCATCAGTCCTGTCATCTCCATAGCTACCCCTAGCCATAGCCTACCATAGGCCAGAATAAAAAGAAGCTTCCACCTCCCACCCTCTGTTGTTATTAAATTGCGTAGCAGGAGCTTGGAAGGGAAGGCGCCAGGCCAGAGGGTTCCACGAAGGGAGTTTATTTGGGGCAAAAGGGAGAGAGAGAAGAAGAGAGAGAGAGATGAGAGAGAGAGAGAAGAGAGAGAGAGAAGAGAGAGAGAGAGAGAGAGAGAGAGAGAGAGGGAGGAGGGTCGGCCATGACCACGTGGAGAGGGGGAAGGGAAAGGGAAAGGGAAAAGGAAGGGGAGAGGGTCTGGTACAACCTGCAGGCGGGTCACAGGGGCAAGAGAGAGAGGAGGGGCCAGACAGCCTTTTTATAATAGTGGGCAGGGCTACCTGGCTGTTGCCAGGTAACTGTGGAGGTGGAGTTTAGACAGAATGCTAACACCCTCCTCTCCCTTTCCCTTCCCCCATGACTGGGAAGGGTCAGTGGTGCTAGAATTCTTTCTGAAGTGACTGGATGTTTAATCAGTAGCAGCAGTCCCCTTTGATTCCAATCATTACAAAACTTCCTGGATGCTTTCCATGCCTTCGAGAGGAAGCAAGGCTGACCCACAGTCACAGAGCGGTAGGTGCGTTTCTGTCTTAGGAGAAGACGCTGCCATTTCTACTGTGTACGTCCGACGTTTGGTCCCACTGAGGCTAATTCTTATTCTCTTTTGTCCTCGATGGTGAAAATGGACCTATGTTTCTGGAATTTCTGGGATTCTGTTTGCTATAAGCTTTAAGGAGTGACAGCAGAAGACTAATACATCCCCAGGAGGAAACACCCGGAGTCTTCCTGCAAGATGACGCTGAGCTCAGTTCTTACACTAGAACTGCTCCCTTCACAGGTCTTTGCCAAATGTCTTTGGGTTACTATTGTGTGTATGAAACACCTGTGAATCAAAAGCAGCACACTTGGGGAGAAAAAGAGTTTATTCACCTTACACTTCCACATCACAGTTCATCATCAAAGGAAGTCAGGACAGGAACTCAATAGGGGCAGGAACCTGGAGGCAGGAGCTGATGCAGAAGCTTGCTCCCTATGGCTTGCTCAGCCTGCTTCCTTATAGAAAGAACCCAGACCACCAGTCCAGGGGTGGTACCACCCACAAAGGACTGGGCCCTCCCTCATCGATAACAAATTAAGAAAATGCCAACAGGCTTGCTGGCAGCTGGTTGTTATGAAGGCATTTTCTCAGTTCGGCTCCTTCCTCTCGGGTGTCTGTAGCTCATGTTGGGGTTGACATTAAACCAGCCAGGACACCAAATAAAGCCCATGCTGTTATGATGCTCCTCTTCTCATCTGTCTTCCTTCTTCCTCTCATTGCCCTACAGGAAGAGCAATGTGATTCAAGAGACAAATGTAAATGCAAATTTAATGCTTTGCAGGGGTTAAAGATCCTTTCTTCAAAAACGGTACCATTCTGAGCTGCCAGCGAAGAAGATTTAAGCGTGTGAATTTTGAGGGGACACAGCTTAGCTCATACCAACTCGACTGTACCTTCTTTATCTGTACAACTAGCACCACCCAAGCTGTAATTCCATTGGTGGGAGATCGAAGAAGAGTGAAGTTTTGAGAACCCGCACAGATGGGTCATGAGGATGGAGCCCCCGTGGTGACATTAGTGGCTTTATAAAAAGAGGAAGGGACCCTAGAGCTAGCATGCTCGCTGTTTTATCCTGTGATATTGTTGTGTGGCTTTTCCCAGAGAGACATAAACAAATGTCCTTTCACCCCAAATGGGTCGTTGACAACATGACAAAAAAACAATCCCACACATCTAGCTTAGTCCAGATTGTCTGGTTTTGTGTCAACTTGACACAAGCTAGAGTCATCAGAGAGGAAGGAGCCCCCATAAGATACGGCTGTCAGGTATTTTCTCAATTAGTGATCAGTGGGGGAAGGTCCAGCATTCTATGGGTTGTACCACCCCTGGGCTGGTGGTCCTAGGTTTCATAAGAAAGCAGGCTGAGCAAGCTATGGGCGCAAGGCAGTAAGCAGCACCCCTCCTTGAACTCTGCATCAGCTCCTGCCTCTAGCAGGTTCCATTCATGGTTTTTTTTTAATTTCCCCCTTCCCTGCTCCAGTGGACCTGCTCGCTCCACCCCTGCTTGCTCTGGCCCCGAATCCACTGTGGCTGTCTTCAGACACCCAATGAGGCATCGGAGGATGGTTGTGAGCCACCATGTGGTTGCTGGGATTTGAACTCATGACCTCCTGAAGAGCAGTCGGTGCTCTTACCCACCACTGAGCCATCTCACCAGCCCAGTTCTATCCATGTTTGACTTCCTGTCCTGACTTTCTCCGATGATGGGTTATGAGCTGGAAGTATGAGCCAAATAAACACCGTTTCCTCCCCAACTTGGTTTTTGGTCACAGCAATTTATCATAGCAATAGAGACCCTAACGAAGACACCAACCAATCGACTTATTGACGTTACAGGAGTATGGCTAGGGAGAGTTACTCGAAGAAGCATAAGAGATTCTGGCACTAGCATCATTGAAAAACACTCTCTAGCACCACCATCCCCATCCCCCACCAGCACGACTGAAGACTCAACAAAAGCTGTCACCGGAGTTCCCTGCGTCTTGCATGCAGCTCTACTGATGACCTTTCCTCTTTCCAGCAACTATTTACTGCTTACATAACCCAGGGAGAGAGCGCCATAGGCCTTGTATCTTTTCTGAACTTCCACAATCTTCTAAGTGTTGCAGACTTGCTGAGTGTTAGGACCCTTCTCCAGGATGGAATGCCTTCAAGCTGGAGGAGACAAACCCCTCAGCTGATGCCCTCTGCCCCGTGTTAGAAGACCCTGATGAGATGCTACTGTGTTAGTACATACTTTCCAGCCTCCAAAACCGGGAACAAAAGCTCCATTTCTCTCTATAAATAACCCAGCTGTGGTTTCTGTTGACATGATTTCCCCGTTGACAAGGAGCTCTCATGACTGACAGGCGTTTTTTTCCCCCTCTTGCTGCAGAGACAACTTCATAAGTGGAGGTTTCCTTCCTAGATGTAAATCTCTCATATGAAATGAAAAACTCCGCTCTGCTTTCCGAATCCTGTGTCTTCAGGTTTCTCAAAATAATCCATATGCCAAATTGGAATATTCCTTCCCGGATAGCGTATTCTGATTTCCCAGAGACAAAAATAAATAAACAATTAAAATATGTAAATTACACAGTTTTAGAAGATGAAGTGGAGTGAGAGGGGAGAGTGGGTGGTTCCGAGGAAGTGCTTGTGTGTGAATCTACACTGAAGGATGATTGACAGGGAAAACCGCAAACCCAAGCAAATGCCTGGCAAAAGAATGTGCCTACAGAAGAAAGTACACAGCCAAGAGTCTTGGCTCAGGGGGCCCCTGGTGTGCTCTAGAGAATGCAGAAAGGCCATGTGGGTGGAGTAGGGCCAGTGGGGAAGATGACACAGGAAAGGAAGTCAGAGATGATGGAATATTGGTAGGGATGCTGAACTTAGTAAAAGCTGACTTTTATGGAGCTGAGACGTCTCTGGAAAGGGCTATTGTTATTAGTTGACTCACATCTATAATCCCAGCATCCCAGAGGCAAGAGGGTTGCCATGACTCTGAAGCTACCCTAGACTACACAGTGACTTCTAGGGCAAGACCCTATCACAAAGCAAGATAATAACAACACAATAACCGTCCCTTTAAAAAAAAAAAAAAGATTCATTTATTTATTATGTATACAGTATTCTGCTTGCATGTGTCCCTGAGGGTCAGAAGAGGGCACAGATCCATTACAGATGGTTGTGAGCCACCAGTGGTTACTGGGAATTGAACTCAGGACCTCTGGAAGAGCAGTCAGTGCTTTTCACCTCTGACCCATCTCTCCAGGCAGCAATAATGTTTCTTTAGAGCACATTTGGAAGAAAGGTACAGACAGTTCCCATAAATGTCCACACACAGACATGGTACCCCGCCCCGACAATCAACACTGTCTCCCCAGTTTGTTATGATCAGAGAGCCTACTAACCCTTCCTTGCCACCGGAGCCGAAACTTTATATCAGGGTTCACTTTTGCTGTCCTACCTTCATCCTGGGAATCTGGACAAACAGGAAACAAGAGACAGCAGAGCTTACTCTCTCACCCTACACTGAAATGACGCGACACTGTCACTGAAGTGACAATAGACAGACAAAGAGGAGAGAGAGAAAAGCAAATAAATTATTTGATGTGCGTGGTAGGTAGCATCAGAGAAGACTGATGACCCAATAACCCTTCACAGAGATGGAGATAATGGATTGAAGAAGTTTTGACACACAGTGAGCGACTTAATGTGGAGAAATTTGAGTGGTAGGAAATTAGTTTTAGAACTGCAAGTAAGCTCAAAGGCAGACAGAGGCGCCATGGTCATCACTATATACAAGCTTGTCTTATGCTGCCTGGTCGATCTCTCTGGGCCAGATGAACAGATGTAAAGTCTGTTGGGATATGGTGGTGATTTTGATGGCTAATCGTTTTGAGTTATTTGATGAACTCCTAAAAGGGGCTTTAAGGAAACTCTTTTGCAAGAAGTTTCTTTAGTCAGAAAAGGGAACTTGACAGAGATCTCCCCAAATGTGGGAAAGACAAGGCAAGGTTCAAGAGATTCTCATTCTGAACCATTTGGCTGCTTATCATTTGAGGCATTGATGGTCCACGCCTTTAATCCCAGCACTCCAGAGGCAAAGGAAGGTGGATCTCTGTGAGTTCAAGGCCAGTATGGTCTACTGAGTGAGTTCCAGGACAGTCACGGCTACGGCTACTGGAGAAATCCTGTCTCAAAATAAATAAATAATAAATAAATAAATAATAAAAAATAAAAAAAAATAAATCTTGCCAAAGCATTGAACCTCGATAATTAAGATACACAACCAACACTACAGTATCATACAGAGGTAGTCTGCTTCCCTGCAAGTCCTTCAGGCTCTCTTCTCATTCCTCTCATTCCTGTTGGGTTATAGCAGGAACCATAGATGGGTTAGGAACTGATTACAACCTAAGAGGCTGTTAACAACCTCAGAGGATGATAGGGAAGCGAGAACCATGACAGCCACATGGAATTGATGGGATTCACCAGAGCCTAATGACATCCTGAAAGGTCCACGGGACTTTCTGGTCAATTAGATGTGAGATAGGAAAGGAGCAGTAAGGCTGCTGGACTAAGCAGACAGAAGAGTGAGGGCAGCATTACTGAGGTTAGGGTAGACTCGGAGAGGAGCGGGTGGGCTCAGTTAGCTCAGGGATCTAGTTCTAATACTGTGTGTTTGACATGAGCATGATAGCTGTTAGATTAGTGGACCCTCGGAGCTTTCCCAAGGCCTTGGAACCTATACATCCATTTAGTCACATGGCAAGGGGGAAACAAGGTGACTAATTAGCTTAACATAAAATTCAGATATTTCCCTGTGTAGTTACAAGCTCTTACGTAGAGGATAAAGATAAAGAGGAACTGGCGATGCAAGACTCAACCAACCATTGCTGGCTTTGAGGGTGGAAGGGACCACATTTGAATGAATGCAGGCTGTCTCTACAAGCTGGATGAATCAAAACAAAAGCAAGAACACAAAACAAAATGTTTTCCTCAAACTTCAGGAAAGGAATATAGTCCTGCTCACACCTCAGTTGAATCATCCCAATGGTATCATTTGAATTTTTGAACTCCAGAGCTACAAGATAATAAACTTGCCTTGTTTTAAGCCATTTTTTAAAGCATTTTTTTTTGCAACAATTTGCTGCATCAGCATTATACAGATCCAAGAGCCACGGGAAATATCTGGTAGGCTCCAAAAGAAGTGAGTCCAGATTTGGGATAGAGGTCCAGGCTAGGAATAAACTTATGAATTATTAGTTTATGATATTACTTAAAACCAAGTGCCTGATGCCATTGCCAAGGAAGACAACAAAAAGGGAGGAGAGTCAGAGAGGAGAGAAGACAGAAAAGAATGAACAAGCCAATTCTGGAAGACTTTGATCTTAAGAGAGAAGGTGACCTTAAAGACCTAGAGGGAGAATCTATCTAGTAGGATAGGGGAAGTCAGGAAACCAGGTAAGGGGGGAGCTTTAGAAGGGACAGTGACCTGTGTCACATGTTCAGAGGTTAGGGAGGGTGAGGAGTGGGAATTGGTTTGTGGATTTAGCAATACAAAAGCAATTGGTCGTCTTAACAGAACAATTTGGGTATGCTCTGGGCGCTGGAAGTTTGGATAGTAGATCTAGAAAGAAAGAAAGAAAGAGAGAGAGAGAGAGAGAGAGAGAGAGAGAGAGAGAGAGGAAATAAAGGAGGTCAGTTGAGAGGTAGACCTGGGCGGAGGTACCTGTGGACGTCCTAGGTATGAGTGAGAGAAATAACTAAGGAAGATCTAGTAGAGGGACCTAGAGCTGGTAGGCAAGCTATTGGAGATACTGTGACAAAGTGAGGCATCATGAAATCGCCCAGGGGAATGTATTCATATAAGTCCACTCCCCCAGGGGCACCACTTAGCCAAGATGGGAGCCAATGACTACACTCAGTAGTGAGCTCAGGAAAGCCTCCAGGAACTGAGGCTGAGCCTCACTCAGTTGTGAGACAATGGATTGTGAGCTTAAGCGATGGTATTACGGCTTTTGCTGTTGTTTGAGACTGTCTTGCTGTGCATCGAGGTCTGGCCTGGGACTGACGATCCTCCTGCCTCAGCTGCTGGATGCCGGGATTATAGACACACAGCACAGGTTTTTGTTTAAAGCTACTAATTCATGGATAGGGTAGTTATGTTTAAGAAGAAAGCAACTGTGTGGATCAGGTAGTGGCCCTCATCTAAGTTGCTCCATATCGTGTGCAACAGTGGCTTCCAGGCTAGATCTTGTCCTGGGTGACTCCATTTTACCACACGTCATTTGGCTCTGTTTTGAGGGAAAGTGCAGAGGTCACGAGGCTGCTACATCCCTTTCGCACACACGCCACCTGCCCAGCACCGCCCACGAACAACAGGCTGATAACATTCTTATGTGTAAAAGGGTACCACCCGTAAGCCGTCAAACCAGACTGAGACCATTAAAACCGCTGAGGGTGTTTTGGGGTGGAGGAGTAGCACCAGTTTTTATGTTTTTCTTTCCCTCCCTAGACTGGGATTGCGTGCATTTCCACCACATCTTATAATCTAACAAATCTTAATCTACTTTTTTTTTTTTTCAAATAGCGCATATTTACTGAGGGTTATGAATCCTTGCCCTGCTGGAAGCAAGCTCAATGAGAGACACTGAATATGTATGCGAGCTTATCTGGTAATGAGGGTTTCCGTGAATACGGGATCCGTCATGTGGGGTCAGGGTTGGTAACAGACTCCTCAGACAGTAAGACCTGAATGGCTCTGAGCAAGGGTTGTGGATAATGGAGATGGAACTAATTTTCTGTTCTTTATTCTTTGAGAACTTCACACACTATACTTTGATCATATTCTTTTCCCTTCAACAACTCTTCCCAGACATCCATACCCATTCAACTCTGTGTTCTTTCCTCTCATAAAAATCTTGGAGTGAATGTCATTTTGCCCAGCCTCTCCTGAGTATGAGATCTGTCCCGAGTGTGACTGATATACTCACTGCCACTCCATTGAAGAAAACTGACTGACAGTCCCTGGCGCTCAAGTTGAGAAGAGCCGCTTGGCCAACTGGACTTTGTACTTCTTTTTCCTCTCTTTTCCTTCTTAGCTAAACGTTGGAAATGTCTGTGAGTCTGTCAGTAGACATGTCATCTCTGGAGGTCAGAGATGCCAGAAATGTTTAAACTAAAATGTCTCTGGTTCCACGGTGGCTGTGGCCAGAGGCTGGGGAATTCCATGAAAGGGAGTCTGGTTTCGCCTAAGCTCTTTCCCCCTGAAGGAGTAACACTTTCCTGGAAAAGCACTGAAGAAAGGAGTAACCCTTTCCTGGAAAAGCACTGAAGACAAGACAGAAAATTCCAGATGCTTTTACACCTGGGAAATGGACTAACTAGTCCACTTCTTTTCCTCCGTCCCGTAAAGCCTGATTAACTCCTAGGCTGGATGTTCAGTGGTGCCTGCCTCTTGGGACCCCTCTAGCTGCACAGGCCTGCCTTCTTTCTTCCTTTAAGTTCTTTATTATCAAAGGCTTGTTTCTGAAACTCACCCTCTGTGGTGTGTGAATTTCCCTCTTCCAGTTCGGAAGGAAAAGAACCCGAAAGGTCACGATCTGGGGAATGATTCCTTCCTGTAACTGTGGATGCCTGGCACCATGACTTCTGAGCCGAGCTGATCTAGCACCAATAAGGGCTCCATCCCTCTGATATAGAGTCAAATTGATCACACATATACAACTGGGTACAAGTGACAGTACATTCGTGCCCTTCCCCCGGCCTTGAACAGCCTGAGAGACCTTGGTTACCACAACAGACCAAGTGATAGGATCTAGGTGGAGTTACCCACCTAGGCTGCATGGAACGTAGAGAAAGAACTGCCCCTGGGCTTGCCTTGAGATACCTCCTGCCGGGACCAAGAACAGATTATCCCACCCATCTCCGACTTAAACCAGAAAGGGTTTTGGTGGGGGTCTTTCCCTTTAAGTTGAGAGCTGAACATTAAAGCATTGAGCCTTGATCAGAGAACTTTGTCTTGGCTTCATCTCTTCTCACCCTCCGTCCCCCTTTCATTCCCAGCCCCCCTTTCAGGTGAACCCAGTTGATCCGTGGCCGCAGGCGGCTACATACATTCAAGATCATAATCAACCAGCATGAGGTGCAATAATCCTTTGGTTTCATAACGAGACATTTTGTGCTGTCGTATAAAACCACTTTATGTCAAACTTCTAGTTACTTTTTCCGCTAGGACAAACATACAAATGTAATCACCTTCAGTGACTTTTGTCACTGAAAATTGATAACATCTTTCTAGGTGCAAAATGAGAATACCATTTCCTGCTGAATGCTTGTTTGGACAATGTTTTCTGTTGCCCAGGAATGTGCTGGGATTTCATTTGTCTTTTTATGGTTCGTCTTCTTTTCCCTTGTAAAATCTTGAGGGAGTAGTTTACAGCTCAACTGTGTTTTCCTTTGAAGCCATGGTGGTCTGAAACTCTCTCTCGTTGTATCATGCAGACTCACTCTCTGCATCTCATCACTGTAGTCTGAGAAAAAATGTTCGGGCCACAATCCATCAGATTTTGGCTAAATATGTGCAGAATCTGGAAGTAGGATTTTGGCATAAATGTCTTCTAGATGAATCCATTCATTTTCTAGTGTCTAGATTCAAGAGATCAAAATATTAGGCACATTAGAAGCAAAAGCTCTTTCTGGAACCTTCCAGTGAGTGTGGTTCTAGCCATGGGCATGTTACTTGGTGCCCTTCTTCCTTTGCCTCTAATACATTTCTGTTTCAAGTTTAGGGTCCTTGTAGAGTCCTTGTCTCCTCCCCCCACACCCCAGACAGCTCTCAATCTCCCATGGAGAATCAAATCACTAAGTTCTTACAGATGCTTTATGTGTGTAAATCTAGTAATGTCTAGAATAATACAAACCAGAATTTGTACTATTGACTACCCTCCAAGGCCAGTCTTCCTGTATCTTTGACAAAAAGGAGATCTAGCATTCTCTCTGAGGCCAGTACTTCACAGACGTAACCTGGTTTTCTGCAGGATAGAATAGGGCAGTAGGTTTTAAGTTTCAATCTAATATGTTTGCCCAAATGCACAGTGACACAGCAATAACAGCTCTGTCCTGTGTTTTTGAGTCATTATGCGATGACTTCTCTGATGCATCAAGAAGCTGGCTTTTGTAGATGGGGTCTCCAAGTTGCTCAGGCTAGCCTTGAATTCAACAAATTTCTGCCTCAGGCTCTTAAGTAGCTGGGACTACAGGCTTGCACCACAAGGCCCAGTTTTCAGAAAAGCTTTTTCAAGAGATTAAGTTTTAGCCGGGTGGTGGTGGCTCACGCCTTTAATCCCAGCACTTGGGAGGCAGAGGCAGGCAGATTTCTGAGTTCGAGCCAGCCTGGTCTACAGAGTAAGGTCCAGGACAGCCCGAGCTACACAGAGAAACCCTGTCTCGAAAAACCAAAAAAAAAAAAAAAAAAGAGAGAGAGAGATTAAGTTTATGAATATTTTTTTGAGGCAAGGTCTAATGTAGCTCAGGCTAGACTCTGTTTCTAATTCTGCTCTGTTTGGAAAGAAAAGCTGTAAGAGAATCCTTAGGAATTACTGTAGCTATCATGAATTTGACATTTGCCACGAGTCCAGCTGCATGGTGGCTGTTCTCCAGTTGTTCTCTAGGTCATAGTAGATATTTATCTGTTTAATAGGTGGTCATCTGTGTGTTGTATAAATAATGATTTATGGATACTACCTGTTAGGCAGCATTCCAAGAGCTCTATCAACATTCCTTCCTAAAACCCATGGATTCTGTTTTAACTTTGAATGAAAATAAAGGTTTAATAACTTACCACTTAAAGGTCTTCAGAAGTCATATTGTCATAAAGTTAAGAGCAAAAGTGTGACGTGCTGGAAGAGAAGCCAACCTGCAGTTTGTTTCTCTCCATTCCACTGGGTGACCAAAATAACTGCTTAGAAACAGGGCATCAGCAAATGACAGGCATGAAGGCTTGGGATGGGGGAAGGAAGGCTGTTAACTACAGTAAAACAGAGCTGAAGCAGATGGGATTAATAGGAAAATCACTACAACATGGATCTTGGGGTTTGTTGTTTGTTTTTTTTAAGACAGGTTCTCCAGTCTTTAGAGTGGCCTCAGAACTCCTCATGTAGGTGAGCATGACCTTGAACTCTTTCTACCTCTGTCTGGTATTAAAGGGGCACACAACATAACTTGGTTTATGTGATATGACGAATTAGACCTAAGGTTCTGCAAGGACTCTACAACTGAGTCACATAACCAGCTTGTTCATTTAAGTTGTTTTTTAATTTAACTATTTATTTGATAGTGCATTGGTGTGAGGGTGTCAATCCCTGCCACTGGAGTTACAGATAAGTTGTGAGTTGCTATAGTGTGGTGCTGGGAATTGAACCAGGGTTCTCTGGAAGATAGTCGAGTGCTCCTAAATGCTGAACCATCTCTCTAGCCTCTAATTTGTGTGTGTGTGTGTGTGTGTGTGTGTGTGTGTGTGTGTGTAAAACTGATTTTTAAAAAGTGCTGGCAGTAGCATCTGTCCCCCTTTTTAAAAAATCAGATATGTTATCAAACAAATTGTGTAATTTCCAGGAGTGTTGAAATTGGTGGCACTGGTCATGTGTCCTGGAGGGGGCAGAATTTTGAGTGAAAAGATAAATAGCTATCTAATGCTACATACAAAATTAGCTCAAATTTATCAGATTCAAAGAATGTTTTTAATAGGTGTAGGGTTTTTTGGTTTTTATTTTATTTTTTGGTTTTTTGTTTGTTGTTTTTGTTTTTGTCTTATGTAGCCCAGGCTAGCTTTCAACTCACTATGTAGCCAAAAATGAGTTTGAAATTTGTGACTCTCCTGTTTCCACACCCTGAGTGCTGGGATCACAGCTGTGTGCCATTGGTGGCTGGTTCCTGTGGCCCTGGGAGGGCATCCAGGGCTTTGTGCATGCTAAAGTAAGCATTCTATCAGTTGGGCTTTCTCAGTTTCCCTATTCCCTCTAAATATTTATCTTCTACCCTTACTGAGGGTCTTGAGGGGAGCTGCCAATCAGACGTTTCCATCATGCAGAGGAGTCAAGCTGACAGCCAGGGTTCTGGGCTTCTTGTACTTGTTTTAGTTGGGTCACTCTAAGTTATCATAGTTTTATCAGTCAAATATTTCAAAGCGAATGATGAATACATAGAGGGATCTGACTCTGGACTGGATAAACTGCTTCCTGGCGGTATCCCCTTGGGAAATATTTGGATGGAAGGTTCTCTCTGGAACACTTTCACAGATTTCATTCTACTATTAAAACTGATCTCTCTCTCTGTCTCTCTCTCTCTCTCTCTCTCTCTCTCTCTTCTCTCTCTCTCTCTCTCTCTCTCTCTCTCTTCTCTGACAGTTCTGAAATAGTTTCTGTCTGTGATGCCTGCAGAGTATCCACCCCATTTGGTCTTCTGCATCCTTGCTGGGTCTCTTGGTTGGGGCAGGAGGATGGCTTTGGAGGTAAGCATTTCTGAACAATGCAGAACAGAGCATCACACAAGCAGAGCATGTTTGGCAATAGCAAAAACCTATGCTGTCAGCACAGACTGAGTTTGCCTCTGCTTTCCCTCATTAACCCTGAATTAACGGATTGCCCAGATACGCGGAGGAGAAGAGTCGTCAATGAGCAGAGTATTTGTGGTGACTAGGGACCAGGCTTTTGTTGTCGTTTTATAGACACTGTATACTTTCCAACGAACCAATCTAATAAAGAGCCCTGGCATATCCAAACGTACATTCTCAATGTAGCTCATGGGTAACACAATTGTTTAGTATGAAGGAGGCCTTGGGTTCAGGCTCCAGTTCTGCAAAATAACAAGAAAAAGAGCGTCCATCCCACCAAGTAAAATTGAGGGCCTGTCAGCTAGAGGTATGTATGGTAGAGAAAAGTAAAGCAGGCAAGGGCAAAGACGAAAAGTGAGCAGGGTACACTTGTAACCGAGAAGAAGGTAATTTTTAGGCATTGTGTGGTTATGGGAGAAGAGTGTTCAGATAACGGACATTAGCAGAACAAGATCTCAAAGTAGCAGTCGCCCGCTCGGGAGTCCGAGGCGACTGTCTCTCCCAAGTTCGAGTCCAGCCTCTGCTTGCTGCAGCACCGTGAGTCCATCTCACAGCCCGGGGTGGGGATGGGGTGGGGGGGAAGATCTCAAAGTAGGGTCGAAAGCAGATTTGTGTGGCTGAAGAGGAGATGACCTGCTTCATAAACCGCCTAACTACCTTCCTTCATCCCCAGTCATCTCCTCTCCAGGGTAGTAATGAGAGCATCCAGATAGTTTGTAGGAGTGTTGTGACCGGTGAAGCGAGATACAAGATGTGGAGCCTGGCACAGTTAGAGATTTCCCAAAGCATAAAGGAGGTGCTCCAGCATTGTCCCTGGCTCTACACCTTCAGTGCGGAGGATTTCTTGGGAAGGTAAGCTTCTACAGAAAAAACTGAGCACGGAGGCTCACACACGGCAGACCCATGACTGCAGTCATTCTCGTTATCTCCAGACTCTTGGATGATGAGTTTGTCAGTGTAGAAATGGGTAAGACTGGGGAGAAGCTCTGAGTCACCCATAAGAAGGGACAAACGGTGACTAGTAACTAGCCTCTGGGTCCCAGGCAGCCAAGGTACAGGGGGTGGACCTTATGGTTAGAGAGGAAGGAGGGTCAGGCCCTCAAGTTTACTCAAGACCTAAGAACCTGGTGAATCATCTCTCTGACTATCTTGAAGGTACTGGGATGCAAGAGACAGCAGGGAAGAGGTAAAAAGGAAGTGAACCCGAGGCGTCAGTGTAAAGGAGAAAATATCCCTGGTAGGAATCACAAGGCTGAGTAAATAGAATCATAATTGACTGGGCCGGAGGTGAGCAAGACTTCACAAAAGGAACAGACTAGAATGGAGGAGAGAGAGATTAATTAGGTACGTCAAGAAAAACTCCAGAGGTGTGAAAACTGGTAGCTGTTAGGTGGGAGTACAGAGGAGGCCGTTTGCGCCGGGGTGAGCGCAGAGAGAGAAACAAAAAAAAATGATGTATCTTAGAGGGAGGGTTCCGAAGGCAGTGACGTCAGAAGCCATGAACAGATGCTGCGCTTGAACCAGACAACAAGACAACAAACGCTGGCCAGGCAGCCCAGAACATTTCTAAATCTCAAGTTTAACTAAGAGCCTAAGAGTTTAATAAAGGGTGATAAATAAAATTCCAGAGAAGATAAAATAGTGTTCTCTCTCTCTCTCTCTCTCTCTCTCTCTCTCTCTCTCTCTCTCTCTCTCTCTCCCTCTTCCTTCTCTCTCTCCACATTTCTCCCTCTCTCCTCTCCCCTCTGTCTGTTTTTATGTAGCCCAGGCTGGCCTTGAATTCACTGTATAGCTGAGGATAACTTCAAACTCCTGGTCTTCCTGAAGTGATGAGATTTCGTGTATGTGCTGCCTCGATGGCTCACATGTTGCTAGATAATCTTCCTCCACCCACCCCTGCACCCCCTCCTCCCTGCTTTACTCGCTAAGTGCCTTCTCAGCTGAGCTGCATGTATCCCCACCCCAGAAGAAGCCTATTGAAACAACTAAGCATTTTTCTAGAATTTAATCTTCCACCACGCCAGAAGTGACAAAGGAAGCTATTATTTTAGGTTTAACTTTAACTAAAAACAGAGAGCCTGTGAACTGCGCTGGGAAGGTCAGAAGAACTGCAGAACGAAGAGATGATGACTATTCTCCTGTGCTCCAGGTGTGAAGGCTGGATCAGAATGTTCTAGTCCATGCTTGAAGAATTGCCCCCTCCCCCAAGCACAACCTGACAAGGACACAGTCAGCTCTGCTTTTATCAGACCACCCAGAATGCGGTGCTTTTCACACCTCTTTAAAACGCTCTTTTCCTTTTGTCTCTGTGTAAACGTTAACCCTGGGAGGGCTCAAAGTCAGACTCTGGAGCCCTTCCCTTCTCCCTTGATCTGCCACTAACAGAGTAGCTGAGCCTCTCTGCCTCCACCCCCCTCTTCCTCCTCTTGATTTGCTCTCTCCTTTTCTTCCTACACACTCAGCCCACACACATCCCGTAGAAAGTGGAAGAGCATGAGACAGAGCGATCTCTCTGTCACCTGCTTCTCTATGCACGCTCAGACAAACCTCGTGTCTTTGACTCTGTTGCCAATGCAGAATCCTGCTTGTGTCCCAGGCTGCCACGTGCCCAGCCCTAGGAAAGGCATTATGATCAGACACATCAAACCTGCTTTTTCCCCAGCCTCCCTGCTAGAGAGGGGGCTGTAGACATCACAGGTGCCATTATGTCCCATCTGGAAGTTAAGTATGATGATGCAACTTGCTTAGGCTAATGCAAAATATGACCTGGTGTCTACCTTGGTTCTTTTTTTTTTTTTGGTTTGGTTTTTTTGTTTGTTTGTTTATTTTTTGGTTTTTGGTTTTTCAAGACAGGGTTTCTCTGTATAGCCCTGGCTGTCCTGGAACTCACTCTGTAGACCAGGCTGGCCTCGAACTCAGAAATCCACCTGCCTCTGCCTCCCAAGTGCTGGGACTAAAGGTGTGCACCACCACTGCCTGGCATGTCTACTTCGATTTTTGTTTGTTTGTTTGTTTGTTTTTGTTTTTTGCTTTGATTTTTGTTTTCCTTTACAAGGATGCAAAAATTGGTCCTGTTTTTTCCCTTCCAGGTTCTTCTTTGACCCAAGCAAAATAACCTAGCCTCTACCATTCTCTGGTTGTTAAGGTTTCGTAACTAACATGGCCGCTCTCTCACGTTTCTATGTGTTAATTAGGAGGTCTTCCATGGACCTCTTGGGGGTGGGGAAATTCGATTAGACCTTCGTTTGAGTCTGTCAGCACCATTGCAAAATAACTAGACTAGATAATGCATAGGTATTTATTTTCTCAGAGGTCTGGAGGCAAGAACATTTAAGAACAAGGTGACATCAGGTTCAATGTCTGGGGCAGTCTTCATTTCTACTTCCAAGATGGCAACTGGCTACAATCTTAGGAGGGGAGAAATTCTTTTGTCTGTGGGACAAAAGATGGAAGGGTGGAAGATCTGGGTGTTCTGAGAAATCTCCTTTAAAGGGCTCAGGCTCGTTAATGAAGGGAGGAGTCCTGAAGACCTACTCACCCCTTAAAGACCTCAGCATTGGCCACTTGAACTTCAGAGGGGATGCACTTAAGCCATACAGGATGCAACTCAACCGCTAAATGCTGTGCGTGCTCTAACTGTTCTGCCCCGACCCGCCCACCTCTTTCTCTCCTCTGCCCTCAGGTCTCTCTATTCTCCATGACACAGGGTTTTGAAATCAGGCCAGTTATCAACTCTACAGTGTGTTCTAGGTTCCAGGTAAGAGGAGTAATCACGCATTTCTTACTTTAAATCAACAGCTAGAAATGAGGATACTTAGTGAGAAAGGCTGAAATCAAAGGCTAGAAATGCGCATGCTCAGGGAGAACGCCAACTGAGAAAAGCGAGAAGGGCAGAAAGCTAGGTGCCACTGGTTACAGTCAAGCTGCTAAAGGAAACCTTCATTGCTGGAGAAAAGTGAAAGTGTTTCTTCGGTGAGCAATTAAGAAAGCAGAGACGTGTAGGGAAGAGAAAGGCTTGTAAAAGCTGCTACATGCTCTCCAGAGAGATCCAGTCAGTGGAATGGTCTTCCCTATCTGGAGAACAGCCTTATATCTAAACACTGTGGTGGTTAGATAGGAGGGGGGGGCGGGGGCGGCCTCTTGCTAGAGCAAATGCTGCTGGTAACTTAAAGATCGTTCTGGAACCCTTAAGAACATTGTTACACTTACTCTGCCTGTGCTTTCTGGACAGAATGACCAGGTGTGAGACAGCCTGTCTGTATACAGCATGATTTACTGGATATTTCTGGCACTTTTTTTTTTTTTGAGATTAGAAAATTGGGGTGGGGAGAAATTATTTTTAAAATATATACTGCGCATTGATAGTTTGCCTGGTCATTTAGCAGGGTGGAGCTTCGTGGAGAGATTGTTTCTATATCTGGGAATATAATATCCACTCTGTAGCCCACAGATCAAGGAATGATTTCAATGTTCCAGCCCTGTTATTAAGGAATTATATTCTACCGAGTAGAGCTGCCATGGAAAAAGTTTCTTCTGGTAGATCTAGGGAAGTAGAAAATCTTCAGGAAAGGATTTACCACTCTAGATGCCCATGAAAACATTCATAATTCACAGGAGGAGGTAAAATGTCAACATCAAGAGGAATTTGGAAGAAGTTGATTTCAGCTATCATTCATGACTTTCAGGGGCTTTGTGGCTCCAACATAAGTCTGAAGATGAGAAAGGACTGTCTGTGGAGAGACCCAGGGGAAGAGGAACTGCCTGAAGATGGGGCCAAACTGCATAGTCTTGCTGGAGTCTGAGAGCCGCTCCACAAACCACACGAACACTGATATCAGTCAGACAGGGATGGTTTACGGAATGCACACTCTGATACGGATCGATCAGGACTGAAGGTCAGAATTCAGGACTGAGTCACAACCCTGAGCATCTTTCTCTGTCAGCTTATAAAGGAAAAAAAAAAAAAAAAGAACAAACCATAAAACCCACGATGAGCCCATAGTCAGGTGCAGGAAGTGCTGTATGGTAGTCAGTTCTGACTCAAGACATTTTAGATATAACAGTTCATATTGACCTTTAACTTGATGGGTCAGTCCTATGTAGAGCTTTGTGGAATTCCTTAAGATTAACAAACAGGACAGACAGAACATAATGGGATGTGGTCAGCAGGGCCCTGCTCATGCGTCAAGTCACTTCTTGTGTCAATGACTGGCAGGCATGTTACAGCAACAATATGAAATAGCTGCCAGGCATGGAACAAAATGGCTATAGCTATGCCCTGGGGTCAGACCTCAACAGTCTTGTGGTAAAACTTCAAGGAACGAATGAGGAGTTGACTCTTTCAGGGGATAAGAAAAAGTACTTCTTAAGATGGCTTCTCTTGGTAAAAAAAGGCTGTGAGCATCGTGAAACAGTAACAACGATCCAGAACATTCTGCAAATGTGGTGGATAAGATGGAAGCAGGGTTTGGGAGGGCTGACCCTAACTGGGGAATTCCTGCTGTGAGTAAAATGCCATCAACAGCATAACTTCCACAGAGAAACCCTTATCCAAGATTGCGTCAATTAGTAAACTTCTTTTTAGCTTCTTCTAAGGACTTGCTATGGGAGTTCCAACCTTTGACCCCTATCACTCAAAACAGTCATCAGCCCTCAATCATCAAGGCGAAACCCTCAGCCACAAACAACCCTAAGACACCAGAGACCCAAGAGATCCTTGGCAATTATTTTTGTAGATTCTTTTATTTTTTTTTAAATCTTCTAAAATTACATTCATTTATTTAGTTTATGTGCATGCGAGCACACAAGGGTATAGAGGTCGGAGGACAAATTGTGAGAGTTATTCTCTTCTTTCACTGTATGGATTCTGGAGAACAGACTCAAGTGTCAGGCTTGGTGGTAAAATCCCTTTACCACTGAGCCACCCCACCAGCCTGATCCTTAGCAGTTTTTAAGTGATAAAATATTTTTGATGAAGGGCTATATGTTATTTTACACATAACACTCTTTACATATTATAAACATAATTTTACATGCACGGGGAAGCCAGCACACTTGCATGATTTACTTTATTGCAGTGGCCTAGATCTGAGTAGCAAAGGAATGTGTACACAGAGAAAGAGACACTAATGCATAAGATTTCCTTCATAGATATAAATTTTCCTGATGAAAGAACTTTATACTTTCTTTTAGCTGTTTCTCCTGTGTTAATGATTACCCAGAATAATCAACTCAAAATAACCCAAAGAAATCAGAAAGTGCCTCTTACCCTCCTGGGGACTCAAATCCTGTGACCAGTCTAACAGTTCCAAAATGTCCCTATGGGATGCCGGTAATGGAAGAAATTGAGATTGAAACTTTCCTGCTGATATCACCATAGGGTGGGAGGCAACGAGACTCTATCACAGGGGGGATCAAGGTAAGATGAAGAGCAGATGGAATTAGTGACCGAATTTCTCATTGAATGTGTCACAATCAGCAAAGGAGGTGAGCCCGGGCCAGGTCCTGGGGTCAGGAAGGCCATGTTCACCCAACCAAAAGAACACGACTATAGACTTTACAGCCACTGCCAGCAAGACTCAACATCCTCTCACAACCCAGTGAGTATCAACCTACCACACCTAAAGAGACAGGGTGGACAGCTGTCACAAGAGGAGCATGGGACACGTACACACCAGCTTCCCAGTGCCACTAAGGAACAAGCTATCCCTTCTATAGACCCCCATCCTGGGAAGAGAAGGGAGGAGGAGAAACCCAGCTCCACTAGGAAGTCAACTTTTAAATGAGAACAGTTAGCTGACACCAAGTACTTTCACCCAAATATTTTAAGCACTCATTATAAAAGAACGTTTTCCTTCTTTCCCCTCAAGTTGGCTGCTTTGGGAGTTCATAGGTACAAGTGCTTTATTGAGAAAAGAGAGAGAAGGTTCTGTGCTTTGTAAATTTTTAAGCTTATGTTCAATTGCTAAGCTATTGTTCAGTTTCCTTGCGAGGTTCTCAAAAGGAAATGAGAAAGGAATGGGTGTCCTGTGGAGAAGAATTCGGAGCACCCGCGAGGTTCGGAAGCAAATATAACTAAGTTTTAAAAACATCCAGTGATTCCTCCTAAACTCCTCTGTTCGCTTTGCTTTATTTAGAAAAAGTCAAAAATGGGCTGGCAGGATGGCTCAGCCTGCAAAGGCACTTGCTGTCAAGCTTGACAACTTGAAGTAAATACCCAGAACTCCATGGGAGAGGGAAAGAACTGATTCTATAAGTTGTCCTCTGATGCCACCTGCACACTGTGACACACCACACACACACACACACACACACACACCATAAATACACACTTCGTTTTGAAGAACTCCATTTTAAGAAGACAAAATTCAGACACATTACTAAGCACTTTCTATCTCGACTCCAGCTGCTGCTCTGAAGCAGGCCAGCACTGAGCATGGGGTGGTCAGGGGCCTATTCTGCCATCTTCCCTAGATTCTCCATCTCCCTCTATCACAGTTAATGGTCCTGCTGAATTCCAAAAATATAACAATCCTCTTCTCTCTACATCAGTACTGTGGGAGCTTTTCAAGTATTCCTAGTACAGAAGTAAGAAATACCTAAAGTAAAAAGAGGGAAACATCAAATCAAGGGCTTCTCTGAAGCAGAGATTCACCACATCAGACTGGACTGGAATCCTTAGGCACCGACTGCCTCCGATGAAAAGATTTTAGGGCATTCTGGCTGGGAGTTGGCTTTCCTCCTTCTCATCCTGCCAGGGGACTCTTGTCCCAGATTTAGAAATAGCTGTTCTTCCAGGCATGGTGGGACACGTGTGTAATTCCAGGCACAGAGGCTGAGGAGGGCTACATAACAAGATCCTGCCTCATCAGAGAGAAAAGGGGGAGAGAGGAAGGGGGTGACTGGTGTGTCTTCCATTAAATGGGGGTGTGTCTCAGCCAGAGAGTACTTTTGCCAACCCCCACCCTCCCAATGGAGCACAGTGATAACAGGTGAAGACATTAAATTGTCACAGCATAGGGAAGGTGGCATTACATACGAGCAGCAACTAGGAAAAGGTCACAGATACTGCTAACTATCACACAGTGTGTGATATAGAACCCCCTACAGCCAAGAATAGCTGCTGCAAGGGATCAGGGTGAGAAGCCCCTTCAAGGAGAAATTCACTGCCAGAGCTACCTACCCCTCGCTGCCTGAGGAGTCCAGAGACTTCAACTCAGATACAGTCAGGAGCTAGGCTTAAGCTGCAGGAAGAATTCCAGAGGAGTCCCTGTCAAGCAAAGCTGTGGCTTATTAAGGAAAAGACAGTGGGTGGCTACAGGCTCTGAGATTATCAAGAGAGAGAGCTGTGCTTATGTGTTTTTGACAGTCTCTTGCTCCTGGTATCACTCTTGCTGGTGTGTGTGTGTGTGTGTATGTACACTTATCTTTAAGGCATTTTTCTTGGCTGGGTATGTAGTTAGTAGAGTGTGTGCATAGCAGCATATATGAAGCCCTGGGTTCATCCCCAGAGCCCATAAACTGGGCATGTTGGCTGAATGCCTGTAGTCCTAGTAGGAACAAGAGAAAATCTCCTTCATCAAGGGAGATATCTTCCGACATTCACACAATGTTGTAATGTGTACACAAACATGCAGATGCATCATAAACACACATACATCATACACATACACACATTGTCTCTCTGTTACTTTCTCTCTGTGTTTCTGTGTCTCTGTCTCTCTCTCATACACACACACACAGAGAAAGAGAGAGATACCGATCATAAATATTTAACGAAAAATATGCAACATGACCAGTTAGAGTTTACGGTTCAGTGAATCACACAAAAAATAAAAATAAAAAACCCTATCATGATCTACTATTCCAAATGAAACATCCAGGTTCAGGAATGTAAAAAAAAAAAAAAAAAAAGTTTCCTTACACCCTGCCCTGCCCTGCCCCCAACACACCCAAAAAGGAAGAAAGATCAGGAGACTGTAGTAAGCATTTCTGTGACTAAGGATTGATTGATTGATTCATTCATTCATTGACATCTCAAGCTGACCTGAAACCCTGGGTGAGTGGAGTCCTCAGTGAATCTGTTCTTATTGAAAGGGACAGGCCTGCCGGGTGGTAGTGGCACACACCTTTAATTCCAGCATTCAGGAGGTAGAGGCAGGCAGATCTGTTCAACACCAGCCTGGTATACAGAATAAGTTCCAGGATAGCCAGAGAAACTGTCTCGAAAACAAAACAACAAGAAAGAGAGAGAGGGAGGGAGGGAGGGAGGGGAGGGAGGGAGGGAGGGAGGGAAAAGAAAAGGAAAGGAAAGAAAAGAAGAAAAGAAAGGAAAAGAAAAGAGCGAGCCATAGCCATATCAAGGACTCCGGGGGCTTCACCCCACGAGAGATCCCAAGCCATGTTACTTTACTGAGAATGTACATTACTCTGCAGCAAACTCCTGTGTAGACACAACTGAGCACCAACTCTCATTTCCTTTGTTCTGTTCAGAAACTCAATAGTGGTTCTGATGGAAGACACAGCATTCCCTCCAGACAAGGGCACAATCGAAGTTTATAGAATTTGTATGCAGTTTCACAGTGTTTCCTAGATTAAAACTCCTCTATCTCAGATCAACACAAGTACCCTCAAAATACAACCGTGACTATAGATGGGAGCTTGAGGCAGGAGGTGTTGTATCTCGTTCTTTCCTGTTTCAGACATGATGAGTCTGCCATGTATGGGGTAGGATGATCAGTGGCACTGTTGGGCAAGCGGCTAAAGATGTTGGCTCAGAGTGTTCAGGTGCTTGCCACCAAACCTGAAGACCTGACTTCTGCCCCACACGGTAGAAGGATCGCACTGACTCCCACGGGTGATCTTCTGACTTCTGCGTGTGCTCTGACACACACACACACACACCCACGCCATGCACTAAATAAATGCAATACCTTTTTACAATGTTTCCAGATCTTGTATGACTTTCTACACATTTGTAAATTTGAAAGAAAAGGGGGAATATCAATAGTGGCTCCACTGGCTAGAAACCAGGCTTTCTCTTAGCGGTATAAAAATGATAAATCCATAGAATGATGTTCAACAGGAAAAGCTGGCTTGTTTCTGTCCCTCCCTTCTTCTTTCCCTTCCTTTCTTCCTCACGTCCTTTTTGAAGCAGAGTTTTACTGCATTACCTATGCTGATCCTGAACTATCAGGGTGAAGCCCTGAATTATTCACTCCTGCATCTACCTCCCAAGCTGGGACTATAGGCCTGTACTTCTATGACTGACTCTGTGTATTTAAGACATGACACATCCTTTGCAAGTTTCTGTTACTCTCTGTAATCACCCCTATTGAAGAACTCCATTGTCCTTGTTGGCTGTGTGTCAACTTGACACAAGCTAGGGTCATCTGAGAAGAGGGAACCTCAATTAAGAAAATATCTCTCAGCCGGGCGGTGGTGGCGCACGCCTTTAATCCCAGCACTTGGGAGACAGAGGCAGGCGGATTTCTGAGTTCGAGGCCAGCCTGGTCTACAGAGTGAGTTCCAGGACAGCCAGGGCTACACAGAGAAACCCTGTCTCGAAAAACCAAAAAAAAAAAAAAAAGAAAAAAAAAAAAGAAAATATCTCTCAAGGCTGGGCACATTTTGTGGCACACACCTACAATCCCAGGAGGCAGAGAAAGGCAGATCTTATGAGTTTGAAGTCAGCCTGGTCTACAAAGCAAGTTCCAGGATAGTCAGGGCTGTTACAGAGAAACCCTGACTAGAAAAATAAAAATTAAAAGTAAATGAAGGGAGAAAGAAAGAAGAAAAGAAAGAAAGAAAGAAAGAAAGAAAGAAAGAAAGAAAGAAAGAAAGAAAGAAAGGAAGGAAGGAAGGAAGGAAGGAAGGAAGGAAGGAAGGAAGGAAAGGAAAGGAAGATGTCTCTATAGGATTGGCCTGTAGGCAAGTTTGTGGAAACATCTTCTTGATTATTGATGTGAGAGGGCCCAGGCCACTATGGTGCTGGGGATATATAAAAAGCAAACTGAGCAAATCATGAGGAGCAAACCACTAAATAGCCCTCCTCCATGGGCTCTGCATAATTCCTGCCTCCAGGTTTCTGCCCTGACTTCCTTCCATGATGGCTTACAAGCTCTAATGGGAGATAAACTTTTTCTTCCCCAAGTTGCTTTTGGTCATGGGGTTATATCATAATAATAGAAAAAGAACTAAGATACACATTAAAGAACATACCATCTAAAGCATGACATGAAGCAGTACAACCAGGAGTGTACATACCCATAATCCCAGCACTTAGGAGACTTAGCAACAGGACTGTCATGAATGTAGTACCAACCTGACTACATAGCAAGACCCCCCACTCAAAAACACAGAAGAAAGAAAAAGGAGGAAGAGGAGGAAAAGAACTGGAGATTTGGCTCATCTTGACAACCATGAGAACCCTAGTTTGATCCCCATTACTCATGTAAAAATAATGTGTGTAATTTCATCACTGAGGAGATGGAGACAGGCGGATCCCTGGGGCTTTCTGGAAAGCCAGACTAGCAAAATCAGTGCTCCAGGTTCAATGAAGACCCTGTCTCAAAAGGAAAATGATCAAAGGTAGAGAGTGATTGAAGATGACACCCAATATTGGCCTTTGGCCTCCATACTCAAAACAAAACAACGACAACAACATAAACTAGGCATGGTGGCTCTCACCTGTCACCACAGACCTTGAAAGATAAGGCAGGAAGTACAAACGCATTCTGGAATGCACAGAGATCACATCCAAAGACCTTCTAGATCTATATGACCAGGCTAGAATGCAGAAATGTCCTTAGTATACACCTTTAATCCCAAAGGGAACAGCCATGTTTGAAAGTAACATCTTATTGAGGGTAGACAAAGTGACGAATCAGAGAAAGATTTGACAGAATGAGTCAGAGATAAAATACTCAACTCTCATGAGATCAGCACAGGAAAAAGAGTCTACTAAAGCAATGAGCAAGAGAGAAAGAAAGTGTGTGTGTGTGTGTGTGTGTGTGTGTGTGTGTGTGTGTGTGTGTGGTGTGTGTTGTATTTTACTGGGAGAGTTTTACAGAGATAGGTTGCAAAGAAAACAAGCTAAGGACAGATGAAGACAGAGGAAGCCAGAGATTGAAAAGGGCCCAGAAGATTAGAACATATTGCCAGAATTAATTTGAGTCCAAGCAGAGCAATTCAGTCAGAAGCTGAGAGAGGCAAGATTGAGTCAGTCAGTTTGGAGAGGAGTTTGAGCCAGAATGACTGAGTTGAACCTGCCAGCCAGAGTTGAGAAAGAGCTAGAAAGAAAGATCAAGTTTATTCAGTAGTAAGCCTCTGAGGTGACTATTACATCTGATGAATAAAAGTTACTTTAACAATGCAAAAAAACTCTGTTTTAAGAAAAAAGAAAGGGTGAGAAGGAAGGGTCAGAGGGGAAGGGAAAGAGAGAGGAGGAAAGGAAGGAAGGGAAAAGAAAGAAGAAAAAGGGAGAGGAAGAGGAGTAAGGAAGAAGATGGGAAGAGAGGCGAGGGTTTGAGGAGGGAAGAAGGAAGGGAAGGGAACAGAAAAGAGAAAGAACAAACAGAAGACAGCAGGGCCTTCACTTCCTCTACCGCTTCGCCCTGCTACAGTGGCTTGCTGAGGAACCGCTGGGAAGGTTGTCTGTGGCTCTCCTTCACTGTGTATAAAGTTCAAGGACTGAATAAAAAATGGCCCTGTACATCCTAACCTCTAACACTCATGTGTGTTGGCTTATGTTATTGTCCCAGCTATCACAGAAAAGGCTGAGTGTTTATAAAGGAAAGTAATTTATGGACCTGGGGGTGGTAGAACATACTTTTAATCCCATCACTCAGGAGGCCAGCCTGGTCTACATAGTAAGCTACCATGGACTACAAACACAGTAAGGTCCTGCCTCAAAAATGATTAAAAGGAGGCTGGGCGGTGGTGGCGCACGCCTTTAATCCCAGCATTTGGGAGGCAGAGGCAGGCGGATTTCTGAGTTCGAGGCCAGCCCGGTCTACAGAATGAGTTCCAGGACAGCCAGGGCTAAACAGAGAAACCCTGTCTCGAAAAAAAAAAAAAACAAAAACAAAACAAAGCAAAATGACTAAAAGGAAAGATGTTTATGTACTCAGTTCTAGAGGCCATAAAGTCCACAAGCAAGATGGCAGTTCCAGGGTCACATGTCATCACACCATGGGCAAAAGTCAGATGGCAAGTGAGTGCTCAGAGGAGACACCCTGGGCCAGCCCAGATATTCTTTCTGTGAGAGCTCCTTCCTCCATTAACCCACAGCGTGGGAAGGGGGAACATCAAAGCCATAGCAACAACAACCACTCCAAAACCCTGTCACTACTGTGGTAATATTAAGGATTTTAAGATAGGTACATTACACTGGATTATACAGATGTTTCCTAAAGACCATTGCATATATCTTATGAGGGGTACAGAGGGAGACTTAAAACACATGAGAGAGGACACAGAAGAGAAACAATGTGGCTAAGAAGGCAGAAGTTGGAGTGATATAGCCCCAAAGCACAGATGCCAAGTATCACTAGAGCAAGGGCAGGGAAGGACCGTCTCCCTGGAGCCTGCAGAGACAGTTCTGCCCGGAGACGATTTTTAGTGAGATTCATTTTGAACTCCTGGCTTCCGTAACTGTGAAGGAATACATTTAAGGCTGTTCAATTTTGTTTTATTTGCTTTGTTTATGAGAGGGTCTTGCTGCAGCCTAAATTAGCCTGGAACTTGAGCTTTCCTTGCCTCTGCCTCCCATGTACTCAGATTACAAATTCGCCTCACCAAACCCAGCAGTTTCTGCAGTTTTAAATCAACAGCTCTACACCAGAGGACAGGGTTAATTCCAGTCATTTGAGACTCTGATGCAAGAGGATTCCTTACATTAAGGCCAACCGAGGCTATAGCGTGAAACCCTGTTACCAAAACTATAAAATAAAATAAGTATCATAAGACAAAATACCAAGTCTATAGACAATTGTTAGGACATTAGTATGGGGGCTAAAGTAGGTAAGAGACAATGGGTTAGTCTGTGCAGGCTGGAGCCTGCTTATTTGTTATGGAGACTCAGCTTTCTTTCTGTTCAGTCCCGAACAGCCATTCTTGAATCTTGGTGACTCTGCTGTCCCCTTGACTCTTGAGTGGTGATGATCTGCTGCCACACAATGAGGGGCAGATTGTGACTTGCTTTCTTTGCTCCTGTGTCTTCTGTGTTTTACACTCTTCTTCTGTTTCTGTTTCTTGCTTCAGAATAATCGCTGACTGTTTGTGGAAGACTCCGTCTTCCTGTGCGTCCAACCCTTTCCCCACTGCTTATACTTGATCTTAGGACTTGCCAACAGTAAGCAGCCTCTCCTTTCCCCGCTGGTGGCTTCCTTTCCTGAGCACCGTGGATGTGGAAGCTGCTAGCCCGCGTGTTTGAAGCCACCTCCACCTCCACACCCTAAAGCTCTCTCTCTCTGAAGCACGGGATGGATGACAGCTCAGCCCAACCTCGTGTCTCTTACAAAAGCTTCCATGGTGACTTCCATAAATCCCTTATGAAAATGACAGAGTAGAATGGAGGGGAAGAAAAGGAGGTTGTTTCGTGACTGGAATTTTTAAAAACCAAGAAATAGGAAATTAAGTAGGTCAGGTATTGCATTTAAGATAACCAGTGCAGACAACAGAAACTCAAAGCCACTCTCTTAGGAAAACTCTGTGAAATTCTCTTACATAAATTCCTCCTGCTGCTTCAGGGAGACACAGCATAGAAGAAAACCAAGGAACTGCCAAGAATGGGCAACAGAACCCCATTCAGATTTATAACACAGGGTCTTGATGTCTGTATATAAATACATAATGTTGCATAGCTATATATAATATAGATATACATGTACACACAGACACACACACACACAGAGAGAGAGAGAGAATTTCTGACAGAGCACTCTTCAAAGTCTTTTATTTCTTGAGTGATAAAGATGCTGGAAGCATCTTGTGGGTTTTTTTTTTTTTTTGTTTATTTTGTTTTTTTAATTTTTTTGTTTTTGATTTATTTATTATTTTATGTATGAGTATACCACAGCCTCTTCAGGCACACCAGAAGAGGGCACAGGATCCCATTACAGATGGTTGGGAGCTACCATGTGGTTGCTGGGAATTGAACTCAGGACTTCTGGAAGAGCAGTCAGTGCTCTTAACCGCTGAGCCAGTTTTTTCGAGACAGGGTTTCTCTGTGTAGCCCTGGCTGTCCTGGAACTCACTCTGTAGACCAGGCTGGCCTCGAACTCAGAAATCCGCCTGCCTCTGCCTCCCAAGTGCTGGGATTAAAGGCGTGCGCCACCACAGCCCGGCTTTTTTTTCCCCCAGGGCACAAGCTGGACTTGAACTCGGGAGACAGGGCGGCCTCGGACTCCAGAGTGCTGCAACTGCAGCGGTGTGCCACCGCTGGCCAGTTTCAGCCCACATCTTATGTTCTAATATTTGGTTTCTACCTCTGACTCCTGATTTCAAAGCACGTTGGGATTTCTTGGGTGGTCGGAACATCTTTTGTTCTGATGAAGTGAGTCTTGGTGGATTCTTTAATAGCTTCAGGATACAGGACGTCTACCAGAAGGACCAAGCGTGATTAGGAGCAGCTTGGAATCTTCAGTCAGATGCCTGCCCCAACCTTTGGGGAGATGATAGGGACTGGAGAATAATAATGCCTATATGGTGGTGACATCATAAAAACTCAAAAGATGGGTCTGGAGTTGCTGGGTTGCTGGTCACAGGCACCATGCCAAGAGGGTAACAGACCCTAACTCCAAAGGGCCAGAACTGCTATTCTCAGAGTCTTTCTAAACCTCCCTCAATGAACTTCTTGACCTAGTTATTCGTCTGCATCTTTTAATATGTGCTTTTGTTTGTTTGTGGTTTTGAGACAGGGTCTCACTACATACCCCTGGCTGGCCTTGAACTCACAGAGATCCTCCTACTTCTACCTCCTGAGTGTTGGGATTAAAGTTGTATGCTACCATGCCTGGCTATTATGTCCCTTATAATATACCAATAGATATAATAATCGATTCCGTGAACAATTATGGAAAATTATCTAGTAGGAGGAAGAGGTCTCTCCAGTTTATAGCAAACTGGTCAGAGGTACACGTGCTGGTCTAGAACCTTTGACAGCAGAAGTATAAGACAATTCCATGGGACTGAGCAATTAGCCTGTGGAGTCTCAACGAATTCTGGGTCACTAGCATCATGAATACATTGCAAGAAGTACAGCTGGTGTCCAGAGAGTTGACAAATGTGTTGGTATTATGAAAAACATCTTCTCCTAGGGAAAATTGGGCTATTTAGGGAGTTTGAAGCGATACTGTTACAAATGTCACCTACCCACTCTTTCAACAACAGTGATCACACAACCGTGATGCAGAATTTTTCCATCTTCTTGTTGATTGGAGATAGAATCTCATCTTGGAGCTTAGGGCAGACCTCAGACTCTCAATCTGCTTCCTTTAGCCTCTTGAGTGCTAGGATTACAGACGGGTGCTACCAGGTCTGGATTTATTTTTTTGCATCTATCTGGTTTTACATTTAAGGAATGTGCAGTGCTCGCATACACACTTTTGTGGGGGGTGGTGTCCAGGGTCTTGTTTATGCTCGCTCTACAGTAAAGAATATGTTAAAGTCACAGATAACCCTGAAAAAATCGTAAACTCACTTTTTTTTTTTTTTACTTCACCCCACCTTTCAATTTGGCATCACTCAGAATATCATAGTTTGTATGCAAAGCCTGTAGGAGATTCAAGATATTGGGGACTTAAAAGTACTATAATAGACAAACAGGAAAACAAAACAAAACCTGACATAAAAGGAAGAGACTCTCAGAACTAGGAAGTTTGGTTCCTGAATCCTCCCTGGGAGGGCGAATGTGAGGAGGGTTCAATGTGGTGGGATCCAGTGAGACCCTTTGAGTCTGCGCAGACCTCATGTTTTTGTCTGAGACTCAGGAGCCGGCGGCAGAGCTGCACCCCAGCTCATCTTGTTACTTGCTTCAGGCCCCTTAGCAGATTTTAGACTAACACTGTGCAGGCTGAGAAAGAGAACAGGCTCAGCATCCCGCTAGGATTCCTGCACCTTCTCTGTGCTCTCAGACTTCACAGGCGCCGATGGGAAGACCCCGCGGTAGCCGTCACGTTGGCACTCCTGTGGAGACTCGTCTGAGTGAAAGTGACAGTTTCCCCTCGGGGATTATCTTTGATTGACAGAAAATCTAAACTGGACATAGGGAGTCAGGAGCGTGAGAACTCTGATTCTTCCTGGAATGGGGGGTTGGCACTGCTGTGAGGATGTGTCAGGGAAGCCCGGGGCTAGAGGAGGCAGCAGGATGGATGCGCTGTGCCCACCTACGTCTTTCTGCTTGAAGTACCTCAGGTGGATCGAGCTTTCCAGTTTGCTCAAAGAAGCAAGCTACTCAACCTATCAATAAAGAAATCAACATGTTCGTTCTTTTTCGAAGTCCTGACATCACATGCCATTATCTTCAGAGGGACAGTCAACAAGAATAGAATGAACTGTCAGATCACAGATAGTGGATTCCGGGAAGATGGAGGGGACCAAGTAGGCAGATGGGCCTCTGATAACTGAGAATACCGATTGGTTAAGGGGAAGCAAGACTAGGGAACAAAGAAATATCAACAAGAAAAGACTGCTTTAATGGGGGTGGGGTGGGGGGTTGCAGAAAATGTGCATAATGACACAAGAAGGAAGAAAATATGTTTTTCACCCTAATCCTACTTGTAAATTTAACTAGTGGAGTAGGCAAACAACAAACAACAAGACAAAGCCCCCAAAGAGCCTTCACGTGGTGGCCTTTGGTGGTAGGTAGTATAGTGTGTGTGGTCTATGTGTATATGGTACGTTTGTGTGGTATGTGTATGATGTGTGTGGTGTGTGTAGGTATATGGTATGTTTGTGTGATATGTGATTTATGTGTATATAAAAAAATTAATCCTTGTATCCAGGCAGGAACCCAGGAAATAAACTGGAATCTCTCAGAAATGGGGCATGGTGGTTTTGAGATACCTCAAGTGATTTCAAGTGCATCATGGAGGACTGAGGGAGGTCCAGTGCCCTGGTTAGCCATCACCTTTCTTAGACTCAATCCTTTCCCTGCCTGAGACAAACACAGGAAATTGTACTGTTGGTGTCTCAAGCTTCCTGCCTTTTTGGCTGATAGTGCTCTGTAGGTGCTTGGAGGACAGGGTTGTTTTTTGGAGAAGAAGGGTGGCCACCACTTTCAAGACCACATGTTCCCACAGCACTCGCAGAGATGACGCCACTCACTTAATTGCATTACACGGCTCTGAGTCACCTGGCACCCTGCCAGCTGACAAGTTCCAGGCCCAGTAGACATTTTTATCCTGCGAGCTGGGACCCGGGATGCAGCAGACAGAATTAGCTCAGGGCTTCTCCGCTGCTCTGCGCTTACATAACCGTACAGCTGTGCAAGCAGGCCCACAGGGCGCCATCCCAACATTATCTTTGTTTCCTTTCCATCACTTTAAACTCTATCCAGTGGAGATGAACTTCCCTCGTCAATTAAAAAGAAAAAGAAAAAAAGCTCTTGGTGTCAATTACTTTTAGCTGTGAGGCAGTCTTCTTATTTTTAGAAACTTAACATATTCAGTCTCCCATAATGATGAAAAATCCAAACTGGATCCTTTTTTTTTCTGTTCTTCTCTTGATCTGGATGAATAATTATGTGGGAGAAGACAACAGTTTCTTCTGCCCTGCTAGGTTTTATGGTTGGCCTAAGAAATAAATTTGCATGAGACAGATCAATAGGAGAAAGCAATTTTTTTTTGGGGGGGGGTGTTTTCGAGACAGGTTTCTCTGTGTAGCCCTGATGTCCTGGAACTCACTCTGTAGACCAGGCTGGCCTCAACTCAGAAATCTGCCGCCTCTGCCTCCCAAGTGCTAGAATTAAAGGCGTGTGCCACCACCGCCCGGCTGAGAAAAGCAATTTTAACGGAAGTACATGGAGTTGTTAGGGTCAGAACCTAGGTACAAACAACCTAACATGGAGGTCCATCCTCACCCACCCTCATGGAGCCAAATAAACAGATAAATAATGGTAAGAAGAGAGAGAAAGTCATTCAATGACGTCACACTGAAATAAGGAACTCTGAGGTCATGTGACCCCACACCAGTCCATCCTGAGTGAGATTTAGGTTTAAATAGGGGACAAGAAGGGACAAGTTGTCTGAACTCTTGATATTTCTTCCAGGGAGTCAAATCCTCTCCTCTGGCTGTCCCCAAGAGCTCCAGGGTTTTCTTTGTCCCAGCAGTGAGACTTCTGGGAAAGTACCGATTTCTTTGGGTTAGCGTCTTAATAGTCTGATGGCTGAAGGGAAGGGCATAAGGATAGTCTTAAAACATCCCATTCCCACCAAGAGTACACACACATACGCAAGTCCCACAGATGTGTGGGACACAAGGAAGGAGCCAGAGCAGTGAGATGTTTGCATCATCCCTAGGTAGAGAAAGGTTCTGAGGCAGTTGGCAGAGATGAATTGTGGAAAGAGGAGAAGTAAAATGTGTTATAAATAAAGTTTGCCTTTATTTATAAGGTTGTACACGATAAAGTCTTTCAGCTGTCAAAAGTTTCCTAGAGTAGCTAGCTACATTCCTGGGCTAGATACCCTTAGTAATGAAAGTTTCATTACGAAAGTAAAAGTCCTTTAAATGTGAAATGTTATATTTAGCATAAGAAGGAGAGACAAACGTCTTTCCCCAGGTTGGCTCACTAACTTCTTTTTAAAAACTGAAGACACAGAGCTGGAAGGCGTGGTCTCCTATGACAGTAACTATGTGGAAGGAGGAGAAAAATCTAGTTTTCTGTGTCCTATATCCAGTCAGTTTTAAAATATGTTAATTGAAACTGAAACATTCCCCACTTCCTTGCCCCGACCAGTCCTGTACCAGCTACCCTCCCATAAGCCCCTCCCATGCACCCCCACTCTCATCTTTTGATCCTCTTTTTCTTGATTATTGTTGTTATATACATATAGATGCCATATGTGCAAATATATATAAATATAGCCTACCGAGTCCATTTTGTCATTTGTATATATATGGATTCAGGCACGGCCACCCTTCATTGGACAACCCAAAAGGGAACTCATCCCAGGGAGAGGCTAATTCTTGGTCTCCCAGAGGTCATTAATTGCCTGTAGTTCTTTGTCTAAGGACCCAAAGCCTGTGAAAATTCAACCCCTCCACCTTACACATCCATTGAGACCACCATGGCTCTAGTCTTGTTTATTCAGCCATTTCTAAGAGAGACTGTCTCATAGAAGATTTCTGGTATTCTGACTTTTATAATCTTTCTACCTCTTCAGCTGAGATGTTCCTTGAGCCATAGATGCAGGAGCTGTAAGAGCTCCTGGGCTTGTGCTTCTTGGCTTAGTTAGTGTAGCTTCTTGGCTTATAGCTCCTTGGCTTGTAGCTGTTGGCCTTGGGTTCCCCTTGACCTCTTGATCTCTGCAGTGTGTGCAGCTAATAGATTTCTGAGATGATCTCTGCTGGGTAGTTTTATATCAACTTGAGACAAGCTAAAGTCATCTGAGAGGAGGAAGCCTCAATTAAAAATCAATTAAATCCATAAGATCAGGCTATAGGCAAGCCTGTAGGCTTTTTCTTAATTAGTGATTGACGGGAAAAGGCCCAGCCCAGTGAGTGCTGCCATGCCTGGGCTGGTGGTCCTGGGTTCTATAAGAACGCAGGATGACTGCTCTTAGGACCCTTTCCCTCCTACTGGGTTGCCTCATCACCTTGCTATGAGATTTTGTGCCCAGTCTTATTGTAACGTGTTATGCCATGTGTAGTTGATATCCCTGGGAGATAACCCTGTCTTTTCTGAAGGGAAACAGAGAAGAAGTGGATCTGGGGGAAAGGGGTGGGGGTGGGGGGACTGATGCAGGAAGGAGTGGAGGAAGAGGAAACTACAGATGCATTGTAAGAGGAGAATACATTTAAATATAAAGAAAGAAAAGAAAGGAGGAGAGAGGAAGAGAGGAGGGAGGGGGAGGAGGAGGGAGGGGGGGACAGAAAGGAGGAAGCAAGCAAGCAGGCTGAGCAAGCCATGGGGAGCAAGCCAGTAAGCAGCATCCCTCCATGGTCTCTGCATCAGCTCCTGCCTCTAGGTTCCAGCCCTGCTTGAGTTCCTTCCTGACTTCCTTTAGTGATAATTACAATATGGAAGCATAAGCCAGATAAACCCTTTCTCCCCAAATTGCTTTGGTTGTAGTCTTTCATCCAGCAACATTAACCCTTAGACTGTCTCCATTTGCTGGAAAGAAAGGCTTCTTTGATGTGAGGTGGCAGCCATAACTTATCTGTCAGTATAAGGACAAGACGTAGAATATAGTGAGTGCTTATGATAGTCTAGCAAAGTGGTAGCAGTCGGTTATTTAGTATGGTCCTTGACCTCAGTGGCCCCAGGAAGCTGGGTAGGTCTCTAAACTCCTCGCCCTGTTGAGTGGGCCTTAAATTCAATTAGACGGCTGCCTGGTTGCCATTGACATATGAGTGACACTTCTCGGGCTTTCTGCATCTCTCGCTGAGCTGGTAATTGTCATGGCCCATATGTGTTATAGCTGAATAGGACTGTTTCCTTCTTTCACTTGGCAGCTTGCATAGTATTTTCAGAACCATGGAAGCTAGACTATGGGAAAGAGACCTACAGGTCAGATCTAGCTTCAACCGTCCAAGTCCTGTGTCCCAAGTGTGCAATGTCTTAAAAGGAGGTGCCTGGTCCTTCAATTTCTATTAGTCTGTGATTCTTGTGGGGAGCATAGTCTAGCCAAATGGCTTGACTTCCATATAGATAAAAATATAGATGATGTATATATGCATTATATATAACGTATTTATGTAGTACATGTAATTTTAGGTAAACATAAAAGAATGCGATTCCTTGAGTCTTTCTCAAACAACCTTGGTGTGATAGGTCCCTAGTCCCTTCTCCTTTTGGACTGATGTCTTTTACTTCTCTCCAGTTGAAGCTCCTTCCCCCCACCCCATTATTCCATTTCCCACTTTATATAATCTGTATTAGTCTTAGTTAGGTTTTACTGCTGTGAACAGACACCATGACCAAGGCAAAGTTTTACAAGGATAACATTTAATTGGGGCTGGCTTACAGGTTCAGAGGTTCAGTCCATTATCATCAAGGTGGGAGCATGGCAGCATCCAGGCAGGCATGGTGCAGGAGGAGCTGAGAGTTCTACATCTTCATCTGAAGACCCCTAGAAGATTGGCTTTCAGGCAGCTCGAAGGAGGGTCTTAAAGGCCACGCCCATAAGACACATTTCCTTCAACAAGGCCACGCCTACTCCAACAAGGCCACACCTCCTAATAGTGCCACTCCCTCAGCCAAGCATATTCAAACCACCACAGGATCCTACAATTCCCCTTCCCATCCCTGTGGTTCGTTTATGTTTCCTGATTTCTGTGATTACTCCATGTTCTTGTCCAGCCACTTGCTCCCTATGGGTAACTTGCTTTTTAGTTTATCAAGTGCTAGTGTTTGTCATACAGTTCACGATAGATTTGGGTAAAGGTTTTTGTCTACACAGACTTTTGGTAGACACTGGCAAGAAAAATTTAAAGGAGCAGGGAGCTGTAAGTATAACGGAAAGCTGAGTCAGACTTGAGAAGGGTTTTCTGCCAGGCTGGCAAAGCACAGCTCTGTTGAGTAGAACTCGTGAACTGGTAGTGGTCATCTCCAGCAGTCCCGAAGAGGCAAGGGTTCAGGTGAGGAAGATACAAGAACTCAAGAGTCTGTGCCAAACCGCGGTTGACGTCAGAGAGTTTCGCCATGACGTAAGGTCTCAGCCACATAGCTAGCGGTCCAGACAAGGATCCTGGTCCTAACTGGGGGCACTGCTTAGAGCAAGACAAAACTCAGTTCTGGGAGAAAAGTTAGGCCAGCAGATCTAAAGTCCGGAATTATACTAGGACTCCATCACATTGCTATTCTTGGGACCTGAAGTCAGAGCTGGCGTAGGAGGTGATGGCTCCTCTCAGAGTCATCTGGTTCTGTAAATTCCTCCTTGCCTAGGTTCTAGAGCTTGTGCGGAGGTGGCGGTGGGGTGGCTGGGAGTGTTGGATACCTTCAAGAGCTTATGGACAGGGTGTTTGTCAGGCTTGGTTTTTGTGCTTTGAGTGTGTCCCTTGCCCACGCTTCATTGACAGCCATCCTTCCCCACCTGAAGAGATTTTTCTGTCACCTGCAAGCTCGACCTCCACATATTCTAAAATCATGACTTTACCCCAAATCTTCTCTCTGCCTTTTCTCATATTTATAAATACCAAAGCCAGAATAGAACAAACAGGGTAATGATGATCATTCTTCAGTTTGACAGCAGGTGAAAAGAGAAAGTGAGCAGACAATGCTATCAAGTATCTTGAGAGGCAACAGTGGCGTCTGTCAGTTGCTGCATTCAGTGGGTACCGAGGTTGACAAGGAAGCCCGGTGACACAAAAGGGGGAACAGAAGTGACAGCTATAGGAACAGAGAACAAAGGACTTGTATCTACATCTAGAGATCCACCTTCCACGGAGACATCTTTAAAGGTAATCTTCTTAGATAACCATGCATCGCCATGCAACTTGTCAAGTTCTAGAGTGTGGTCTTTTGTGTTGAATCATGAGGGAGATAAGTCAGTTACTCTGTGTGAGATATAAGTACATAATAACTCCCAATATTTTCCAGTCCCCCTTCCCCCCCGCTAAAGGCTTCGTACCAATGCCACTGCTTATAACATATTTGTTTTTAAAAGGCCATTAAAGCTAAGCACTATCATTACCTGTCTTTGCATGGAAAAACCAAGCTTGGTGAGGAGAAGATCCAGGTAGAGCCACCTGAAGAGAAAGAGAGTCTGGCTAAAGGCAGCATGCCTGACATAGAATCCAAGTCCTCCCCAGAGGTTCAAGAACTGGAGATGGAGATATCGCAATTTGAGACCCATACCTGTTTACCCTATCCTGATTAACAAAAGCAGTCAGGGTTACAATAGTAAAGAATTCTAAACTACCAGGATAGCTGAACCTTTACACTTCGGGTACCAGTCCTATACCCATGATCACATCCAAGAGAGCTGCAGTCACTGTCCTGATACTTGCAAGCAAAGAAGGAGCTATTTTGTCAATGTTCTACATGTTAAGGATCATTCTAAGACCTGCATGCATACTGACATTTATTTGGTTATTTATTTATTTCAATCATTTATATATTTAAAAATGAGTCTCATGGTGGCAGCACTGAAGGGGACAGAAGGACCCATGGAGCATTGCATGCCACAGATGTTGCCAGAGTCCTGAGGACAGAACATCAGGGCTGTCCCAGCTGCACATCTGTCTCAGGTGCACATCTTCAGAGACAAACACTACTCCAACCATGACTAAAACATGCTCAAGAGAGTCCTCGAAACAGTGACATCTTCAAAAGCTGGAACAGTGTCAAGTCAGTGTGTGAATGCTACCACTGACTGCTATGAGGTAAAAGGTAGAGAAACAGACAGGAGAGACAGTTGGTGAAGCCTGAAGAACACACTGTGCCTGTAGCCACAGCTCAGGCCACACCCCGGCCGTCCACCCCACCACCTTGCTATTTTCATAGCAGGTGCAACCAACTCCACTTTCTCCTCCACAAATCTAAAGAACAAAATTACCACTGGTGGTAGCGGTGCATGCCTTTAATTCCAGGACTTGGAGGGAGAGTCTGGTGGATCTCTGTGAGTTCAAGGCTGGCCTGATCTACATAGCTAGTTCTAGACGAGACAAATCTACATACTGAACTCTGTCTCAAAGCAACAACGAAGCCTAAATGCATCCCGAGAGCCAAATAAATGTTGAGCTCGTTAGATTTCTTTCTCTACGTTAGAAATAAAATTCCACACAGGGGATTGTCTTCCACATTTAAAAGAAATGAATGGGAAAAAAAAAATACACCACGGATGTGAGACAGTTTTTGTCTGTGTTCATCAAACCCCCTGTATCACAGAGAAAACGAAGGATAGTATCCTAAAAAGATGGACTTTAAAGAAGGCCCCGACATAGAATATCTGTGGCTGGTTCGAAGGTACAGGCTGGCCATGTGAATGTAACTGTTGGTGTGAGTAGTTGGAACATGCTTTTAGGTAGCATCTTTAATTAATAATACATTTCCCCCCCAGAGCCGAGACGATCACACTAAGCTAAAAGCCTTCATGGAGCCTCTCAACATTTTTCTTAGTGTTGTTGAAAAGAATAGAGATACAATTGATTTATTACCTTTCCTGTGTACACGGGGAAATGTCCCAATCGCGTACCTTCACGTGTTTCCGTCGGCTTCCCTGAAAACTAACAGCTTTCCCAGTAGGCAGTGATCCTCCAGGGGCCCCTATCAGATATCCTTCATATCGATATTTCCATTCCAATTCAGAACAGTAACAAAATTGCAAATATGAAGTGCAATGACAATTTTATGTTTGGGGGGTCACCACATGAGGAACTGTATTAAAGGGTCACAGCATTGAGAAGGGGGGGAGAACCACCAACCTAGAGGTAAAAAAGATACAAGTTTTAGACTCATTTTCACCAGTTCTTTGTGTTTATTACATGTATGATATGATACATGTGTATGTGTTGTGTATGATGTAGTGAGTGTATATTGTAGTGTGTAATTTGTGTGTATGTGTGTGTGAATTTGTGTATGTGTGTGTATGAGTGTGGACCTGTGTGAGTGTATGTGTGTCAGGGTGAGTTGTGTCAGTGTGTGTGTAGTGTAAGAGTGTATGTGTATTGTGTATCTTGTGTCCAGTGTGTGTGTGAGTATGTATTGTGAGTGTGAGTGTGTGTGTGTGTTTGCAAGCACATATTCACACTGTGTCCACCTGTGTGTGTGGAGGCCAGAGGGTGTCAGGTGGCTTCCTCTAATGTTCTCCACCTTCTCTTTTGAACAGGAGCTCTTCATGGACCTGGATCTGCCTGAGTCAGCAAGACTAGCTGGCTAACCAGGGTTACCCGGGGGCTGAACTCCTGTCCTCATGCTCTCTCATGAAGCACTCTGTCTACACTGCTATCTCTCCAGCGCCTCAGCTGCTGGCTGTCACAGTTATTAGCTGACACAAACCCAGAGTCACCCTAACTAAAGACTCACCCAGATCAGATTGGCCTGTGGCTGAGTCTGTGGAGGCATTTTCTTAACTGTCCAGTGATGTCAGAGGGCCTGACCCACTCCGGGCTGTGCCATCCCTAGGCAGGTGAGCTTGGGTTATACACAAAAGGCAGCTGAGCAAGACAATTAGCAGGGTTTCTCCGTGGCTTCTTCTTTAACTTCCTGCCTTGGCTTCCCTCCAGGTAGAAATGGTGCCCGTCTGCCCCACCCCTACCCAGCCACCCTCAAGTCACTTTGGGCTCTGATGTTTAGCAAAGCACACTAGGACACTGGCTCTTTAAGACTTCAGACAGCAAGGGCTACTTTTGTAATTTCAGGAAACCCAAGGATTTATGAACAGTTTTGCTATAAGCTTTTTACCACTGGGATGAAGAGACCATTTTCTTTCCACTTTTTCCCAGAGCAGTTTAAGTCCTCGTGACCTAAATATGTATTCTTTTGTTCCTACAACTTCTTATGAAGAACCGCTTTCTTCTGGTCTTCCAAAGCTTCCCCTGCCTTCAAGCACACTGGCTTGGTCAAGAGTTTTGCCCTGCTTGGAAACAAGCCTGTGTTTCCATCAGTCATTAATGGCTCTGTGTTTTAGCTTCTTTAAAGCTTAAGCATTTAGCATATGGTTGCTAAATTGCTTTGGTTCTTTTCATGAGCCAAAGCATCTAGTTCCTGGATGATTAGACTAAAGGCTCTTAAAATGAACGGGGACTGTCTTCCTCGTTTGCAGCCCCAGCTAACGTCAGTTTTGTTTTGCACATTTATAATGCACCTAATGTGTTCTAGTGCCGTAATTGCTTATGGTCTCTGGCTTCAAAGGGTTTGGGGGAAGGCAGACATGCTTCTCATTTTTTGTGCTTCTAATAGTAATTATCTCTCAAAATTGTCATCTCACAAAATTGATTATCATGCTGTGGCTGTTAGTTTTCAGTGAGTGAGTGCCGTAGGATTCTTTGGAAGATAAAATATATAGATTTTCTATTTCTTGTGAGCTGGTAAAATTAGCCACAATTGCCCTTTACCTGGATAGGAAATCCTTGCCATACATTTATGTCAACACACATAGAAAATTCTCTGACAAAGTCACTTGATTGGAAGCTTCTGCCCTTTTTAGCATGGCTCTAATGTGATAGGAAGTGAGTTACATTCTGCAAGTCCAGACTAAGCCTCACTGGCTCCTCCTCTCCTTCCATACTATATATCTATACTATATACATAATGTGTATCTATATGTAAGTATATGCACATGTGAGTGCAGGAACCCACACAGTCCAGGAGGGGGTGCTGGATCCCTTGTAGCTAGTTACAGGTAGTTGTGAGCCATGAGTATGGGTTCTAGGAATTGAACACAGGTCCTCTTGAAGACCATCAAGTGGTCTAAACCATTGAGCCATCAGACCATGTGTGTAGCATCTTGTTAATAATCTAGAGGTGTTTAATCCACAAGGTACATAGAAATAGTTTTAGTTTGCCATCTGATTTTTCAAATATCTTCCTTTAGCTCACAGATATTTGTTGCTTAGCAAACACTGATGAACTTACAGATTTCTATTTCTGTTCATTAAAAACTGCAAAACTAAGCCAGGCAGTGGAGGTGCACACCTTTAATCCCAACACTTGGGAGGCAGAGGCAGGCGGATTTCTGAGTTCGAGGTCAGCCTGGTCTACAGAGTTCCAGGACAGCCAGGGCTACACAGAGAAACCCTGTCTCGAAAAACCAAATAAATAAATAAATAAATAAATACTGCAAAACTGTGGGACTTCGTAAGGGTATCCTGGTTCTTGGCTTGGCATAGGCCTAGAACCTGAGACTCCAAGGGAGAACCGGCAGGAGTTTGGCCATGCCCCAGAGCCCAGGGTCCTGAAAAGCAGTCTAATCTCCATAGACCTACATTGTTCAGTAGGCCATTACAGCCCCTCCCAAAGTGCACAGGTAGAGGGTGTGACTACAGGCCTCAGGCCCTAGAGATTTACATACTAATGAAGGTCAGAGGAGGAGCCAATTAAGCATTCCTCCCCAGAACCTCCCCCTTTCTCCCTCCTACTTAACTCAGATCTGCCCTGAGTTTTTTTTTTGGGGGGGGGGTACATCCAGATCCATCTACCATCTGCCATGACAATAAACCCTTTTCGAACCAAGGATTCCTCGTATCATTGGGGCCTGCCGAGCCTGCTGCCACCGAAGCCTCCAGCCCATGGAACCTGGACCTTTCTCTGGTAGCCTCCAGGCAGCCTCCACCTCACAGGTCTCGGGCCGCTGCTGTGTGGGCCCAGGGCCCGCCACTGTGGCCCCCAGTTTTTTCCCACACAAAACTAATCTGATTCATGTTCCAAACTCATTAATTTCAATCTATGTGTTTATTGGGGGGAATAAAAACAAAATTATTTTTTAAGTGGTTGCATGGAACTTAGCTATTTCCATGTAAGCTGTATGTTATGTATGAGTCATATATATGAATTTCATAGTTTTATATGCACCGTAAGTATAGCCAGGCATTTCCTAAACACTGGGGTATACTCTGAGAAATGTGTTAAGTGTTTGCGTATCACACAACACAGTTTCACAAACTAAAACACCATGGATATCACTAGACCATACAATATGTTGTAGAATTGTGACCACCATAGAATACAGTATCATAACCGGGCGGTGGTGGCACACGCCTTTAATCCCAGCACTTGGGAGGCAGAGGCAGGCGGATTTCTGAGTTCGAGGCCAGCCTGGTCTACAGAGTGAGTTCCAGGACAGCCCGGGCTACACAGAGAAACCCTGTCTTGAAAAAAACAAAAAACAAAACAAAACAAGAATACAGTATCTTGTGCATGCCAGGCAATCACACTACCATAAGCTACAACCTCTGCCATTGTGGTTTTGATAGTCTGTAGAGTCCAGCTAGAGGCCGGTGAGATGACTCAGTGGGTAAAAGTGCTTCTTCCAAGGTCAATGATGACCTAAGTTCAATGCCACTATGGTAGAAAAGGAAAACAACTCCTACAAATTGTCCTTTGATCTCAACATAAGGTCCATGATGGCTATTCGTGGTTGTCAACGTGACTACATCTGGACTTAAGTAAAACTCAAGCAGTTGGGCACAGCTGTGAGGGATTCTTCTTAATGAAGTTATTTGAAGTAGGAAGACCCACTCTTAGTCCAGATCTTTTGAGGTGAGAAGATTTAATCCAGGACACACCTTGTTCTGGAAGCCTATATAAAGGACTCAGAGAAGGAAGCGTTTGCTCTTCGATTGTTTGCTTTTGCTCTCTCTGACAAGTTCCTTCCTCCACTGGCATTAGAGTCTACCTACTTCTTTGAGATTCTAACATGTACTGAATGAAGACCAGCTGAGGCACCTCTTTGGGATTCTGGTAGATACTTGAAGACCAGCTGAGATATTCAGCCTTATGAACTACTGAATTCTTCTATTAGTAGACAGCCATTGTTAGAGTAGCTAGACCATAGCCTGTAAGCCACTCTGCAAATCCTCTTTCTATATCTAGGTAGAGATTCAATTTCTCAGTTCTATCCCTTCAGAGAACCCTAATACATGTTCTATGACATGAGCACCAGACACACACACACACTCACAACACACATTATATATATTATATAATATACTCACACATATAATGAAAAAAATTTAATATAATTAAAGGTAGTTTTTAAAAGAAGAATGTCTAAGTTGGCCTTAAATCCTAGTCTCTACCTCAGCCTCTAAAGTATTGGGGTTACAGATGTGTGCAACCTCAGCTGCCTATGTTTGGTCTTTGTTTTGTGGTTGGGACACATGATCTCACTGTGGCCTAGGTCTCCTCAGTCCCAACCTCTCAAATGCTGGGATTATAGCCATGTGCCACCATGTTCTGTTTAGGCAGTCAGGGGGGACCATCACTGTGTGTACACTCCACAGTTGATCAATAACAAGGTTGTCAAAGCATGGCTGTTTACACGTGTAACCTGGGATTCCGATTGATCCATGATATTGTGAAATCTGTGTACTACTGGGTTTGAGATCCTCACTAAAGTGAGAATAAGAAGGAAAAGAATACTTTCCCCCAGGGCAGCTTTCAAACAGTGAATTGGGCTTTTGACACTCTTGTTACGTTCTGTGTCCCTAGTGTTCCCCATCCCATAATCTTCAATGTCCACGGTATTCCTGTATCCTAATGAAAGTGCACATTGTTGTGGGGTATCCACTGGAGAAGACTGCTCAGACATGGCCTTCAGCCAATAGAAAGTCTTTATTAGCTGGCCAGTAACTACACAGTTCAGGATCCCAGTGTAGCCCAGAGCTTTACTCAGGGTGAGCTTTTAAGCACACAAACCATGTTCTGAGTTGGCACTTAACAAGGACCATCAGCCAGAAGTGAAACTGCAGAAGTTAAAAGGCAAAGTTAGCACATTTAGAGACTTTCCCAGAATTATGGACTTTGATGGGTTAGGCTTTGTTTTCATTTTGGTAGGAGGTGCTATCTACATGCTCAGTTTTATGGCCTGAATGGTATTTCCATCATGGAGTCAGTTGTGCTAAGATCAGGGAGACCTAGCCGGGCAGGTGATGGCACACGCCTTTAATCCCAGCACTTGGGAGGCAGAGGCAGGAGGATTTCTGAGTTCGAGGCCAGCCTGGTCTACAGAGTGAGTTCCAGGATAGCCAGGGCTACACAAAGAAACCCTGTCTCGAAAAACCAAAAAAAAAAAAAAAAAAGAGAGAGAAAGAGAGGTAGTGGAGTATAAAAACAAACTAGTTTCTATGGCTACAGCAGGAATTTTTTTATTAAGAAGCAATAATTAGTTTTTATAGTTCCAGGTCAGCCAGTTTGATGCAGAGCAAAGACATGAAAAGACTTTCAAACCCACAAACTCCCTGGGCTGGCAATATAATCTTCAGGGTTTTTTTTTTTTCCTTGAGAAATAAAGGAATAATATATGAGAATATTTGTCAACTGCTTGAAATTTTTAATTTTATTATTAATTTAGTGGATGTGTGTGCACAACATAACTTATGCACATGCATACACAAGTGCTACGATACATATGCATGCAGAGGTCAGAAAACAACTTGTAAGATTCACCTTTCAGTCAGTCATGTGGGGCTGGGGGTCTGAACTCGGGTCACCAGGCCTGACAGCAAGTCCCTTTGCCATCTGAGTGTTTCATTGGCCCTAAAACCTTTTTAAACATTCAGGTTATTAGAGTGTCTTAGTTAGGTTTTACTGCTGTGAACAGACACCATGACCAAGGCTATTCTTATAAAAGACAACATTCAATTGGGGCTGGCTTACAGGTTCAGAGGTTCAGTCCAGTATCATCAAGGCAGGAACATGGCAGCATCCAGGCAGACATGATGCAGGAGGAGCTGAGAGTTCTACATCTTCATCTGAAAGCTGCTAGCAGAAGACTGACTGTCAGGCAGCTAGGATATGGGTCTTAAAGTCCACGCCCTCAATGACGCACCTACTCCAACAAGGCCACACCTCCTAATAGTGCCACTCCCTGGGCTGAGCAAATACAAACCTTAGAGGTTTCCTTATTTTCCCAACTAGAAGATGAAGGACTCTGAGGTGCTATTCTTCGTAGGTCCAGATGATGAGGAGTACTGAACTACTGTAGAAGATTTCATATGGAGATATTTTGAACCGTATCTTGAATTTAAACCATCATTCTGCTTTCTATTATCACATGCCAGTAATTTTAAACAACATCAGGTATAATTTTACACACAACCCATATATTTAGTTCGTTGAAGTTTCAAAGCAGTGGTCCTCAACCTTCCTAGCTGTGACCCTTTAATACAATAACTTATGTTGTCCTGACTTCCCAACCAAAAAAGTTGTCTTCTTTGCTACTTTGTAACTGTAATTTTGTCACTGTTATGAATCATAATTTAAATATCTGTGTTTTCTGATGGTCTTAGGGGACCCCTGTGAAAGGGGTTGTAACACACAGGTTGAAAATCACTGTTTTCCACTGTTAAGTAAATGTGCAAATGCTTCAATTTAGCACATTTTAGCCTGATCCTTTAGCAAACACTGTATGTCCTCTAGGGTTTAGAGAAGCCCAGTGGTTCAGACACTGCCGACTCTCTACCCTCTCTGTTGTGTTTTATAAAAGGGAGAGTCCGGTATATGTTTCATAGAGCCAGGGATGGTGCCGTGAGAGGAGTGCCTCAGTGGGCCCATGCTGAGACACCTCTTCCCCTGAGGTACCAGCCATAAGACCAACGGTATAGTATATAGGTTTTGTTTTTATTTGTTTTTGGTTTCTCGAGACAGGGTTTCTCTGTGTAGCCTTGGCTGTCCTGGAACTCACTTGTAGACCAGGCTGGCCTCGAACTCAGAAATCTGCCTGCCTCTGCCTCCCAAGTGCTGGGATTAAAGGTATGCACTACCACTGCCCAGCTAGAATATAGTTTATTTAGGATATGGGGAGTTGAAAAAGGAGTAGAGACAAAGGGTTTGGGGGGAGAAGACGAGAAGGAAAAGGAGAGAAGGAGAAGAGAAGAGAAGAGAAGAGAAGAGAAGAGAAGAGAGAGAGAAGAGAAGAAAGAGAAGAGAGGCTAAAAGGATATGAAAAGGAGACCAATGATGGACAATGATGGAATAATGGAAGGGGATGTCTCAGCAGGCCCATGCCGAGGCATCTCTTCCCCCTGAGGGACCAGCCACATGACAGTATGGCATAGAATAGAGTTTATTGAGGGCATGGGGAGGGAGCCAGGAGGGTAGTAGAGGAAGAGAGAGAGAGAGAGAGAGAGAGAGAGAGAGAGAGAGAGAGAGAGAGAAGTGGAGGCCAGCCATGACCACGTGGAGAGAGGGGGAAGGGGGAGGGGGAAGGAGAGAGGAGGGGTCAAGCAACCCCCTTTTATAGTAGGCAGGCCCACCTGGCTGTTGCCAGGTAACTGTGAAGGTAGAGTTTAGACAGAATACTAACAGAGGCCAGCTAGAAACTCGTGGAGAGAGAAGGGAAGGAGGGGGAAGAAAGGGGTCAGGAGAGAAGGGGCAGAGAGAGCAAGAGTAAGAGGTGAGGATGGACCAAACATCCCCTTTTATAGTAAGTCAGGTAACTGTCGAGGGTGGGGCCTAGGAAGAATGCTAACCCTCCCTCCATCTGCACCTCCTTCCAACATCTCCATGTGCAATTACAATAAAGTACCTGGTTGGGGCAGTCTCTGAGAGCTTGGAATCATTTGAGTCTACCTTAGCTGTGCTGTGTCTCCAAGTCCTGCGGCACTGTGCAGCCCTGCACTTACTGACCACGCCAGTTCAGTCAGTCAAAGGGTTCTCCAGGGAGGGAGTGAAGATTAAAAAGAGAAACACAGGCCGGGCAGTGGTGGCACACACCTTTGATCCCAGCACTTGGGAGGCAGAGGCAGGTAGATTTCTGAGTTCGAGGCCAGCCTGGTCTACAGAGTGAGTTCTAGGACAGCCAGGGCTATACAGAGAAACCCTGTCTCAGAAAACAAAAAAACAAAAACAAACAAACAAACAAAAAAAGAGAACAGAAAAAAAGAAGAAGAGAAAAAAGGAAAAGACAGACACATTGTAGCATGACCAGTTCTGAGGCTGGGTTTATTCCAGTCTGCTTTTATACCATTTTAAGTACATGCAATAATGTCAGTTGTAGGTCAAGAAACAGACAAGGCAATAAACACAAATAGTTAAGGAACAGACAAGGCAATAAACAAAGTTCTGTGATCCCTGTTTCTAAGGACTTATCAGGATGACCAAGACAAAAAGAATACTGCAGGAGCCAGCGCTGAGCTTTGCATTAGCCCAAATGTAAACATTCTTAATCTGAGCCTAATTCCTGAATCCCAGTCCAAAGTCAAATTCCTGCCTGAGCCTACTTCCACATCCTAGCCCAAGGCCAAATTCTTGCTGAATTCCTACAAGGCGGGCCCCAAAAGTTCTCCACAACTTACACACCTGGGGTTTGAGCTGATAACGCAGCAGAGTGTTTGCCTAGTATGAGTCGGGTTGCAGGTTCAATTCCTAGTACCTCAGAACACTTATTAAGTATGCAAAGTAGTGGAACTCAAAAAAAAAAAAAAAAAAAAAAAGTAGACCAAAAATAATTGGTCACAGCACAGTGACTTGAAAAGTAAGGAAGCCAAATTTGATTGAATTAGTTTCTGACATCCGCTGCATCCTTTTTTTTTTTACTTGTATTTAAATTTGAAAGCAGAGATGAGAAACACAAGAGGCACTGTGTGATATTTCTGTTAAGTGCGTGCGAATTTTAGTTGTGGGTGACACCATTTAGAAAAATATTTTTAAAACTGGAAGTCTTCATTTTACCTTGTGAATCTTAAATCTAAAGGGAAAAACTCCAAGGGAAGGATTCTTAATCCTAATGATTATGTGGCTATTGCTGAAGATAGCCTTCTCTTATACGACCTGTGGATGTTAAGAAGCAATCTACTCCAAGTGTTGAAGACTAACACACGCCACTGCTTGGAAAAAAACTATCTGAGTGTCTGTCAGACTTTTTTCTGAGACTTGTAAGGACGAGAAATGCAGTTGTCATTCATTGTATGTATTTGTTCTTTAGGGAAAAAAAAGGCCAAGGCCTTTGTATAGATAATAAAACAACAAAACAAAATCCGGGGAGATGGTTACCATGGGAGACATTGGAACTCACCAGCGATTCTCAAACTTTCCAGGAGTAACTTGAGAGGTCAAGTCTCTATGACTAGGAAAGCACAAGGCCTGAAGGAGGACATCCAATACCTACATCTGCAGGAGCAGATGTAATACAGCTTCCTGGGAAGCACAGGATGTGTGGACTTAATTCAGTATCCTACTGAAATCACATGATCCTAATTCATTTGAATAGTTAGTTATTCTTGGGGCTAGAGAGATGGCTCAGTAGTTTGCCAAGGACCCAACTTTGGTCCCCAGTACCCGCATCAGGTGGGTTACAACCTGTAATGCCTGTTCAAGGGACTAAAAACTCTCTTCTGTACTCTCTGGGCACTTGCAGTTATGTGTACATACCTACACAGAAACACTCATGTATACATATAATTAAAAATAAAACTTTAAAAAAAAAAACTGTTATTCTTCACTGTGTTATGATGCTCGAGACAGACATGGTTCACGGAAGATGTTACCTTTTCCAACTTGAGGTAAACACATAGTAGGGTAAGCATTTTACAGTTGTCTTTAAAGCCATGAAATAAACACATGGTTTTCCATTATTTCTAGGATCAAGACAAAAGAAAAACAGCCCTTCCTTATTTGATGTACTAGTCAGTTTTGTGTTGCTATAGTAAAGTCCCTGTGGCTGGCTACCTTCTAAGTAAAAAGGTTTCTTTGGCGGAAGACGTTTCCAGCAGGAAGACTAAACATCTGGAACCCCTTTGACTAGATCACAACACAGTAGATATGCAGAAAGGTAAATGACCACATGCAGAGGCGACCGTGCACATGAAGTGGCCTTGATTTATAACAACCTCCTACTAATAACTATGATTCCAATTCACTCCTATGAGTGCCAACCTAGTCTTCAGTCACCCCGGAGAACAGGGACCACTCCCCCAACTTGATTACTTCCTGCTAGCCCCAGTTCCTGTAAGCTCCACCACCTCCGTGCTACCAGCCTGGAGACCAAGTTTCTAACTAAGCCTTTGGGAGATAAGCCATTCCCGAGCCCCTTTCTCTAACCGCATCTCTCAGTTCTCGCTTTTGAGCATTGTCTTTCCCACCCGAGTCTCCTTTTAGTTCCTCATATCAGCCAAAGCCTTCCTGTTTTAGGACTCGACAAAACTGGCTGTCTCTGCTTTGTCTCCTTTGATTTCCTGCGCCGTTCAGCCTCAGTACCTGTTTGTTCGCAGAGCAGATTCCCTGATGCTCACACTACCCTCTGCAGCCACTGAGCATCTCTGACTGATGCACGGCCTCGGAGCCTGCCAGAGATGCAGTAACTCCCCGGGGTTATTCTTGATAAGTTACTACAATTTGCAGTTAGTGATTTGCTTTTGTCGTTGTTCAATGTCTGTTTCCTTCCGTACCACAGCCCATAAACTTCTTTTGACTTGCCTCCGTTGAATGTTCATGTACGCATCTGCGAAGAAGACTCATACCTCAGTCAAGAGCTTCAAAAGATTTTTTTTTTTCTTTTTAAAAGAGAAAACCTTAGCTGCCCAAAGAACTTCCTCATTCTTAGTTGTCTCTGCCCGGCCCGACCTGGGTGGTTAGGTTCTTGTTTGAAGTTTTTGTTTTGATGACTTCCCTCGTACTACTACGCACACACCTATGAATGCGCGCATGCGCTGTTTTTGGCTTTGTTTTTGTTTTTCTTTCTTCCACTTCTTAAATTGCATTTACCTTACTTTTTTTCTGCCTTTGTGTCATTCTGGTTTCCGCTCCATCTTGATTTAACAGCTTTCCATTCCAAAGCTTTCATCTCTCATTTTACTAGCCTCTGGTTTTTTGCTATTTATTTTTTTTTAATTTTTTTTTTTCGAGACAGGGTTTCTCTGTATAGCCCTGGCTGTCCTGGAACTCACTCTGTAGACCAGGCTGCCTCGAACTCAGAAATCCGCCTGCCTCTGCCTCCCAAGTGCTGGGATTAAAGGTGTGCGCCACCACCGCCCGGCTTTTTTTTTAATTTTAAACACTTATTTTATTCTGTTTATATCATCTGCTAGTCTTAACTTGAAATATTTAGTTCTACTCACAAATTGTTTTCATTCTTGCTCGTTTCGAGATATATATATAAATAAATAATTATATAATAAAGTGTGTGTGTGTGTGTGTGTGTGTGTGTGTGTGTGGTATGTATGTATGTTTGTTTTGTTTTTCGAGACTGGGTTTCTCTGTATAGCCTTGGCTGTCCTGGAACTCACTCTGTAGACCAGGCTGGCCTCGAACTCAGAAATCCGCCTGCCTCTGCCTCCCAAGTGCTGGGATTAAAGGCGTGCGCCACCACTGCCCGGCTGATATTTTTTATATCCCCTTTCAAACCTATTTTTAAAAGCTAAACATTTTTATCCTAAGTTCCTTATTTTTAATTAATCAGCACATTTAAATGTTATTTAACTGCCAGGCCTCTTTTGTTTGGTTCTGGTTTTTGAGACGGTTTTGCTATGGAGTCCTGGCTGTCCCAGAACTTGCTATGTAGAACAGTGTGGCCTCCAGTTCACAAAGAGCAGCCTGCCTCTGCCTCCCAAGGGCTGGAATTTCTGATGTGTTGAGATCCAAAGCCATCTATCTCTTGCAGTTTGTTCCTATTTGTCCTCATCACCTCTGCAATTTCTCTTGCTTTCCCCACCTACTGTTCCCCTCACACCCATCCCGCCCACCCCTACTCCTACTTCCCACAGTTTCCCTCACACCTATCCCTCCCCCACCTCCTACTCCTCACCCCTACAACCTTGCTGTTTCCCTCACACCCACCCAGCCCCGAATCCCCCCTCTCCCACCCTCCCTCAACCCCCCCACCGCTGTTTCCCTCACACCTATCCCTCACCCACCTCCTATTCCTCACCCCCTACCCCCCTCTCTGTTTCCTTCACACCCATCCTGCTCCCACACCACCCCCATGTTTCTTCACACCCATCCCACCCACCCTACTGGCTGTTTCCCTCACTCTCATCCCACCCACTCCTCCCCCACCACCACACCACCCACCACCCGATGTTTCCGTCACACCCATCCCCCACTCCTACTTCCTCGTCTGTGTTTACAAGAGTCAGACTGACTTATTAAAGTGAGCAGTGGAGAAAATGTCCTTGATGCACAAGGGAAGGGGCAAACACTTTTGTCCCGAGGGTTACCTGTGCCAGCTTCCTGGACGACTCCGTCTTCCCATTCCTGACTCAGTGAGGCTGGCTCTGTAGACAGACGTACCTCTTTACAGAAGGCCCATCTGCGAACTCAGTTTATTCTCTCTGGGGGAACTGTAAACTCCGCCTTTCCACTTGAAATGTTTGGTTTGCTGAAGCAGGGCTCCTTAATTAACATCTTTTAATCACATAGCTCCCATGAGTCATTTGGGGGGAACACGGTAATGCCAAACAGCATCCAGAAAGGATTCTCCAAGGAAGTGATCTCCGGGTGTGCTGCCTAGTTTTATGTCATCCTGACACAGGCTAGGTCATTGGAGAGGTAGGAACCTCAATTGAGAAAATGTCTCATAAGATTGGGCGGCAGGTAAGCGTATAGGGCATTTGCTTAATTAGTGATTGATGGGGGAGGGCCCAGGCCATTGTGGGTGGGGCCATCCTTGGGCTGGTGGTCCTGGGTGCTATAAGAAAGCAGGCTGAGCAAGCCATGGGGAGCGAGCCAGTAAATGTGCACCAGCTCTTGCCTCCAGGTTCCTGCCTTACTGGAGTCCCTGCCCTGACTCCCTTCAATGATAGACTGTGATATGGAAGTCAAGTCAAATAAACCGCCCAACTGGCTTTTTGGTCATCATGTTTAATACTAGTAATAGTAATCCCAACTTGGATATGGGACATGACTCTTGGGAGATGCTGACAGAACTCTCAGTAAATACAATAGGATGTTCCAGAGTGGAGAACCATCAGCCAGCACCACATGTCACGTGAGACCAGCATAAACTCATCATTACCCAGCAAGGCTTTCTTTCTGGAATTTTGAGAGCAAGGATCTATTAGGTCATGGCTTCTTTCAGGCCAGTGATATATCTCAAGAGGAAAATCTCGGTTTTACACAGACTTCACATATTACAGGTTAGACCCACAGAGATGTGCATTTCTAGGAGGTGACAGAGAATTCCTTAGCAGTATGCTCATGGGATGTGTGTCTCTTCATGCTAAAGGAACTTTTAGAGGCTTTGGCTAAATTGGAATATTGCTCTTTGCTAGATCGATAGAAACAGCAAAGTTCCACCGAATTGGCATGAGTCAGCAGAAGTGGCCAGAATCAGCCAGAATACCACAAGAAGTTCTTTGGCACAATTCTCCCTATGAAGTGAAGATCAGTGAAGACCAGCAGAGTATTGCAGAGTAGAGCAATGCAAGAGCATTCTCTCAGTGATTGTGGGATTCTATTTATCTTAGTTCTAAACATCATATACCCTCTCAAGTGTCTGTTCTCATCAAAACATCACATTCCCTCTCACAAGACAGCATCCAGAAAAACGTCACATAACACAGCTGAGTTGTTAGGAAACCAGAAATATCCACTTCACCTCGCTCCTCTCCGGCAAGAATAATCTCCATCTATAGATTCACCTTAACTTTCTCACTATAATAGGAATAAGATCTATTATTTTAGGCTCATCCTGAGGACTGCATGGCACATTTATACAAAGTACCAAGCATACATGTGTTAGTGTTTGGTGTATATAAGAAGTGGATAGTAGGCATTAGCTGTTTTGAGGCTAGGGATATAGTTCAGTGATAGTAGAATTTGCCTGGCATCTATGAAATCCTAGGCTCAATCCCTAGAACCACTCCCACACCCCCGAAGTTAACTCATTTTCTTTGTTTTGGTTTATTGACACAAGGTCACATAGCTCAAGGCTTGCCTTGAACTCTTGATGATTATACTTTTTTGTCCCTTTCAGGTGTGCATCATTGCTCTGGGTGCATGTGATAGCCATTTTTACTTGATTTGTCTTCACTCCTTTTTTTTTTGGAAATGAGTCTGACTCACGAAATCCATGAGCCTAGTCTTTGACACAAGAAAAATGTACCACCCACACCCACAACGGACTCTCTCCAAGAGGCTGAGCCCTTGACCCTGAGCCTTTGATCCAGTTTGTCCTTGGTTGTGTTGTGTGTGTGTGTGTGTGTTCCCCAATGAGAGCTAATGGGATTTATCTTTTCCTTCTTAGTTCTAGGAAAGGATTGGATACCTTGGTAGCCATTGGCCTGGAGACAATCCCTGATACTCTGCTCATTGCTCCAGTGTAAGCACAGAGGCCTAGCAGACTCTAAAGAACCCAGCACCTTGTAAATCCTTGATTCCTTCCTCCACCCAGAGGTAGACTGGTAAGCAAGGACTCTAAGAGCTTCATTTGACACACTATAATTTTATTTGGGACCATGGAATAGTAACACTTTAAAAATATAAATGGCACACATTTTTGGAGGACAAATCACAGAGAAGCCAAAATCTGCTTGTCCTTTTGAGTTTAAAACTTGTCTAAGCATGATAGAGTTGGAATGAAAGGACAGTTCTAGAAGACTGAGAAGACTTTGAGATCACAGAGAAATGGCTACATTTACTGAGATTTTTATTAAGCGCCACTTCCGTTGCTTCTCAGTTAGCTGAGAGTTCAGAGATCCTGAATTAAGGATAGTTCAAAAATTATTCTACATTATCTAGTAATATCTGAACATAATGAAGGAAACAGACTTAGGAACCTACATCCAAATGTGAATTAGTACAGTCACTATAGTGTGTGTATGTGTGTACATATGTGTGTAATTTGGCAAAATCTACCCAAAAAGTAAGCCTACATATATTCTGTGTCCCTCTAAGTTAGATTCCAAGGTATAAAAACAACAAAATACATACATATACACAACTAAACATGTCTAAAATATTTCTAGTCATGCCCTATATAAATAGTCAAAGTAGAAATATCCCAAATGTCAATCAACAGTAGAATTGTTTAGTTTTTTTTTTTTTTTTTAACTAGGTCAGAATATCTGGGGCTTGGGAGCTTTGTAAACTAAACAAGATATTTAGCAAGGTTCTAGAGGCTCAAGGGGATTGACTGAGCTACTGTGAGGACCTCGTGGGACATGTTATTGGTGAGAGACAGTGATTGATTGTTCAGGAGAAAGCCAAATGGCCTATTCAAGGGTTAGTCTCAGGCTTTTATATATACTTATATATAAACTAGCCCAGTACCTTTTGTAGTAGTATCTCAAATTAACTAGTTTTCTTTTAGTTGTTAGTGGTGGCTGGGAGGTTGGTTGGTTGTTAACAAATGGTTTTGCCATGTAGTACAGGCTGGCCATAAACTCCCCACTCTCCTACCTCAATTCTGGGATTATAAGTGTGTACTTCCACACCTGGCCTTAGTCTCTACTCTTCAGTGTTTCTTCACAATGACCAGGTTTCCAATAACACAACTGTGTAGGAAAAAGTCAAACCATACGTAAAACATAAGAGGAATGTGCTAACAAATTGTGGTATCATAAAATTTAGTAGTACCCAAGACTGAACTGTCTGCAGCCATAGACTAAACGACATAAATTCAAACAGGGATCAGAAGAAGCCAGGAGGCATACAATACAAGAGCATCATGGTTGATTATATTTGTGCAAAATTCAAAACTTTTGTTGGAAGAATACACAGTGACTCACTCTGGGGCAAGAGAGGAATTGGGTCACCTTGGAAGAGACCTCTAAGGCTTCAGGGAAACACTATTTCACCATGCAGGGACTGGCTGGACTCATACAAACATTCATTTACAAAAAAAAAATCAGCAATTTGTATTGTAAGACTCTATGGAGAAGAGCCTTAGTTTACCAGAGATCCCCTGAGAGAACCATGCAAGCACGAAGGAATGCTGCAAAGTGCAAGAGGCCTTTTTAATGTCCCAGCATGCTGGGGCCATCCTGAATCCCAAAAGGAGAGGTGACTCCTAAATGCTCGGTCAGTGAGCTTCTGTACAGTCCTTAGGGCAGCAACCGTTAGCAACAATGTGACTTTCTAAACTGGTCTTTAGGGAATGAGGTGGCAAGGACTTCCCTAGTCTGTAGGTGGCAAGGGTTGGTCCATCCTTCGGAATGTATCTACCTGCTCTGGGAATCCCCACGTGCAGGTGGGTTCCCTTCCATGTGGTTTGAGGAATGTTAATCAGCTTCTGATTTCTCCTCTGACTGTTGATCCTGCAAGTGTCCTCTGACCGAGGAATGTTAATTAGCTCTCCCATGGGGGCGGGGGGGATGACAAGGGTTCCAAAGTTCCTCTTCAGTATACTCAATTAATGTATGGATTTTTGTTTTTGTTTTTATTTTTGTTTTTGTTTTTCGAGACAGGGTTTCTCTGTGTAGCCCAGGCTGTCCTGGAGCTCACTCCGTAGACTAGGCTGGCCTCGAAGTCAGAAATCTGCCTGCCTCTGCCGCCCAAGTGCTAGGATTAAAGGCGTGCGCCACTACCACTCAGCAATGTATGGATTTTTCTATATTTATGCTGTACTTTAATCAAAATTTTACTAGAACTAGACAATGAGCTTGGGAAAGGTAGTGGCTGCCCGATTCCCTCAAGAATGGAAGAACCAACAGGCCTTCAGATTCACTCATTGATGACAGGACAGAATGTAGTCATCATGTGTCATCAGAACTTCAAGGTCAGCCGGGCGGTGGTGGCACATGCCTTTAATCCCAGCACTTGGGAGGCAGAGACAGGCGGATTTCTGAGTTCGAGGCCAGCCTGGTCTACAGAGTGAGTTCCAGGACAGCCAGGGCTACACAGAGAAACCCTGTCTCGAAAAACCAAAAAAAAAAAAAAAAAGAACTTCAAGGTCAATTGCATGAAGGGTGGGTCCCCCTCAACCCCCAAGTCCAACACTTCCCAAGTCATCTTTAAGATAGATGAGTCTTTCCTTCTGGCTAGGAGGAAAACAGAATCCCAGAAGACTGTTTTGTGTCTAAAGCACCAGATAAGATTGTCTGTAGCCATCTCTTCCTTCTTTCAGCTATGGCCTTCATTTGATGCCTCTATGTGCTTTCTGGGATTGAGGTAGATCATTTGAAGCTGGGTTTGTTTGGAATTGTATGCTTTGGGAAATTTATAAGAGCGAGGTAGCTCACGCCTATAAGCTGGGCACTTGAGAGGCAGAGGCAGGAAAGTTGCTACAAACTCAAGGCCAGTTTGTGCTATAGAGGAAGATTCTGGAGGGAGGGAGTGGGGTGGGGGTAGATAGGAAGATTCCAAGAGGTAGTGTTAGGAAATCAAGAGAGGCTTCTTGTGGCTAAGGAAGCAACTGAGTTCTTACAGTGCTTACTTAACATGCACAGATCCCCAGCGTTTCACAAACCCAGCCTGGAGGTACACATCTGTAATCCTAGCTCTTGAGAGGTATCTTAGTTAGGGTTAATAGCTGTGAAGAGACACCATGACCATAATAACTCCTTGTTTGTTTGTTTGTTTTTGGTTTGTTTGTTTTTTTGGTTTGTTTGTCTTTCGAGACAAGGTTTCTCTGTATAGCCCTGGCTGTCCTGGAACTCACTCTGTAGACCAGGCTGGCCTCAAATCCACCTGCCTCTGCCTCCCAAGTGCTGGGATTAAAGGCCTGAGCCACCACTGCCTGGCAATAACAACTCTTATAAAGGAAAACATTTAATTGGAGCTGGCTTACAGTCTCAGAGGTTCAGTCCTTTATCCTCATTGTGAGATGCATGACTATATGCAGGCAGACATGGTGCTGGAGAAGGATCTGAGAGTTCTACATTCAGATCAGCCAGCAGCAGGAAGAAAATGCCAAACTAGACCTAGCTTGAGCATCTGAGACCTCAAAGCTGGCCCTCACAGTGATGCACTTCCTCCAACAAGGCCACACTTCCTAACAGTGCCACTCCCTATGGAGGCCATTTTTGTTCAAACCACTACAGGAGGAAAAGGCTGGAGTATTAGAAATTCAAGGTAATCTGCAGCCATATAGTGAATTTGAGGCCAATCTTAAAATCGTGAGACCCTGCCTCAAAGATAGAAGCGTCTTATAGGAGGCAGCATTTGGTCTGAGTGTCAAGTCTGTGAAATTTAGGACTAGGAGAACAAAGGAAAAGAAGATCATTGTAAACCAAGGAGATATTGAGTGCATGGCATGAGAAAGAGTATACTCATGGACCATGTTAGTATTCTGTCTAAACTCCACCTCCACAGTTACCTGGCAACAGCCAGGTATGCTCCTCCCCACAGTTACCTGGCAATAGCCAGGTAGGCCTGCCCACTATAAAAGGGGCAGCTTGCCCCTCCTCTCTCTCTTGCTCTCTTAATCTCTTACTCTCTTGATCTCTTGCCTCTAGCTTCTCTCTGTCCCTTCCCCCTCCCCCTCCTTTCCCCCTCTCCACATGGTCATGGCTGGCCTCTACCTCTCTCTTTCTCTCTCTCTCTCTCTCTCTCTCTCTCTCTCTCTCTCTCTCTCTCTGTCTCTCTCTCTCTGTCTTCTCTCTCTCTCTCTGTCTCTCTCTCTCTCTCTGCTCTCCTCTCTCTCTCTCTCTCTCTCTTCTCCTCTCTCTCTCTCTCTCTCTTTCTCTCTCTCTCTGTCTCTCTTTCTGTCTCTCTCTCTCTTTCTCTGCCTCTACTACCCTTCTGGCTCCCCTCCCCATGCCCTGAATAAACTCTGTTCTGTGCTATACTGGTGTGTGACTGGTCCCTCAGGGGGAAGAGATGCCTCGGCATGGGCCTGCTGAGACATCTCCTTCCCCCATACCTCTCCACACACCCACAGGACATACTCTTTATCTCTTTATCTTTTTATAAACACAACAGACCACAGGGGAGATTGGCACTGATGGGAAAGATGGTAGCACTAGGATGCTGGGAGGAGGTGTGGTCTGTAATGTACCTGTGCATACATTATGTTTGTAGTTATAGTTCAGTGAAGGCTTGAATGTCAAGTGCCCCCTAAAAACTCATAGGTGTGAACACTGCATTCCTAAAGGCTCGTGATAATTGGTAAGGTGGTGGGACTTTTAGGATGTGGGACATCCTCATTGGAGGAAGTGGGTCTCTTTAGGTGGGCCCTGAGCTTTTATAGCTTGTCGCTACTTTGTCTTTCTGCTTCCTGACTATGAATCCGACATGACCAGGTTTCTCCAGCTCCTGCTGTCGTGTTTTCTCTGCTGTGATGGACTGTATCCCCTGTTAACCATAATAAACACCTTCCCTTAAAATTGCTGTTTTCAGGGTATCTTGTCACAGCAACAAATCAAGTAACTAGCACAGACTTGTAACAAAGTAGCAAGTATCACTATTTACCTCAGACTAGGAAAATATTTAAGTTTTAAAGTTTGAAATCTTACTCTTAAAACCTGTTTTACATTTTAAAGGCTCAGCTTTTAAAAGGATAGCACTTGGCACACAGAAGCTCTGAAGTCATCAGCTTGAACTAAAAAAGGTTTTGTAGAATATTCTCAACGTTTAAATTACTTAAATTGATCAAAGCCCAACAATGATTATAGGGTGTGCTGGGCCAACTACAAAGGAGTCTCAGTATGGTTCTGCATCTTCCTTGTGACCTGTGACTTTCAACATGTTCCTAAATGTGTGTGCCTCAGTTTCCTCCCGTCGGACAGTGTAGGAAGCCAAAGGGAATATGTGCTTATTTAGCATTAGGAAGTGCCCCTGACAATGGGCTCCTTCAGTTTTTGTCATGACTATCCAGACCGTTTAGTCCCTAAAACAGTCATTGCATGGTCTGTTTTACAGAGGTGACTGCCAGAGCTCAAAGGGTATGAGGGTTGTCAGGGGACAGAACTTAGGGACTGTGATTCCATCAGTCTCTCATTTTTACCACTCTGGGCCATACAGCCATTGTCAGTCACTCATGGATATACAGAGTACAGAAACGAGAGGTCCCGTGTATTAAACTATGTTATGACATATGCATAATCTGTACATAGTATAATATACATATGCATACAGATCTATGCCTATATGAAGACTATACTGAGCAAGCCCAATAAGTATGCATTTTCAACATAGCATATATAAGATTGAAGAGCACACGTGCATGTGTGTGTGTTTAATTAATTAAAGATGCGTTTTAATTAATCAGCTCACTGTAAGAAGCTGAGTCCAAAATCTACAGAGTGGATATGCAGGCCAGATACCTGCATAAGCGTTGATAGTGTGGTGAATCTGAATATACCCTGGAGTTGGAATTTTTTCATCTTTGTCTAAAGTGTATTTTTCTCATAAAGCTTTCAACTAACTGGTTAAGGTCCACTGGTGTGACAGATGAGCCACCGCCTAATTCTGCTTTATTAATGGTTTAAATTGTTACTCTCTTCTTTTAAAAAGACCACACTAGGGCTAGAAAAGATGGTTTTAGGGCAGTGGTTCTCAACCTCCCTAATGGTAGAACCCTTTAGCACAGTTCCTCATGTTGTGGTGACCCGACACCCCACACCCTTAAAATTATTTCTATTGCTACTTCATAACTATAATTTTACTTCTGTTATGAATCATAATATAAATATCTGTGTTTTTCATGGTTTTAGGCCCCCTTGTGTAAGGGTCATTTGATGTCCCCCCCACCAAAGGGGTTTTGACTCACACATTGAGAGCTGCTGCCTTAGAGATTAAGCACGTGACTGCTTCTCAGAGCATCTCTGTCTAGTTCCTGGCAACCACATCAAGCAACCTCCTATAGCTCCACCCTCGGGGGATCCGATACCCTCTTTGGGCCTCCTGGGACCCTGTAATCATGTGGCATACCTCCACACAGACATACAAATATTTAAATTTAAATACATCAAATTTAAATGGATGGAAGGACAGATGGATAAATAGATACATAGATACATAGATAGATAAATAACAACCAAAGACTAGGATTCAACTTAGAAGAACACTTGCCTAGTATCTGAGAGGCCACACTCCCCAGTACAACTAGGGCATGCCTCTGTGTGTGTGTGTGTGTGTGTGTGTGTGGTGTGTGTGGTGTCTGTGTCTGTGTGTTGTGTTTGTGTGTTTCCATGCATGAAGGTGATGTCAAGCAGGGTATTTGGCATCTTCCTTTATCACTTTGCCTTGTTACTTTATTCTCTCAAGGCAGGGTTTTCCCCTGACCTGGAAGCTCACTATTTCAGCTCAGTTGGCCAGCCAGAAAGTTCTCAGGATCCGTCTCTGCTCGCCAATGCTAGGCTCACAGGTACTTGCAGCTATATGGCTTTTTACATGGACGCTGGAGATTTGAACTCAGGTACTCATGTTCACCTCTGCCCACACCTAGATTTTCGTATGATCAAATATCTGGGTATTAGGGCCTAATCAAGCTCACAGTCAAAAATTAACCATTATGGGTAGGAATGTACATCTGTGTAAATATGACCCAGACTCTTGATGCTTGAGCTGAAGCCCTATCTTTGACTTTAGCTTTAAACTGCTTAAAAACAATGTCCTAGATGTTTCTGTGTCTACTTGGCACAAGCTAGAGTCATCAGAGAGGAAGGAACATCAATTTGAGAAAATGTTTCCATAAGATCTAGCTCTAAGGTTATTTTCTCAGTCAGTGATCAATGCAGGAGGGCCCAGATCATTGAGGGTGCTAGCATCCCTGGGCTGATGGTCCTAAGTTCTATAGAAAAGCAGGCTGAGTAAGCCTTGGGGAGCAAGCCAGTAACCAGCATCCCTCCATGGCCTCTGCATCAGCTCCTGCTTCCTGACCTGCTTGAGTTCCAGTCCTGACTTCCTTGGGTGATGAACAGCAATGTGGAAGTGTAAGCTGAATAAACCCTTTCCTCCCCAACTTGCTTCTTGGTTAGAGTGTTTCATTGCAGCCATACAAACCCTGACCAACACAGTATTTCTTCTGTGAACTAATCTTAATTTCTTAAAATCCATGTGTGTTTTAGGTTGTTTAGATTATGCAAACGAACTAAGAGGATTAAAAACAAACCAAGACCAATGAGAAATACCGAGTTTCTTAGCAATAGAAAAACACGGTGTCAGGAAGTGAGGTCTCTTTACCTAAGGCAAGCCCTGAGTAGGGCTGTTATTTTAAAAACAAAGAGCTTTGTGTGCCTTCCCTCTGTTCCTGATAACTAGGCACTGCAACTTATTTATAGCAAGAAAGCCATTAAAAACAGCTTGGGGATGTTTTAGGGAAGACCATGATTAGTTTATCTCCTAAACAAAATTGAAAAATATTTATAGGAATTTTTAAAAATACCACTTTTCCATGGCAGCACCTGCAGTAAGATCGTTGGTGACTTCCACGTGGGAAGATGATCTGTGAGGTCCTCAGAGACATACAGTTCCCCTCCTTGGCTGAGTGTGGGAGACAAGCATCTGTCTTCATCATCTCAAAGAAGGATGCTCAGGGCTGGGGAAGTGACCTTCAACAAAGGAATCTAGCCAGGACACCAACTGTGACAGAGCTGCTAAGCTGTCTGGCCTTCATCTTCCCTTTTGTCTTAGCATCAGGAGTGTGCCCAGAGAGAGAACAGCATTTCCTAGTCAAAAGAGGTGCTCTGTGCCTTCTTGTTCTTGGAATACAGATGTGATGGTTGGCACCCCAGCAGCCATATTAAATGAGGAGGTATGGTTTGAGTTTACCATCGAACACAATGGAACTTCTTCATAAAGCTTCTTGGTAATGTCACAGGGCCAGCTCTGGATTTCCTGCGGTGAATACTGTTTCACATAAAGAAGGAATTGCATTGTTTAAGTTGTAGCACTCAGACCTCTGTTTCTTGCGCTACAGTTTAGCCTTTCCTGAATCGACACCCCTGGTAGTAGTCAGGACACCCTACTCCTTACTGCGGGACATCAGACCACAGACACCTCATCATTCTAAAATCTACTGGATTTTGGTGTGTGGGGCAACTTAATCCAATTAATGGGGAGTAGATTTTAGCAATAAAATAAGCCAATGTTAGGGCTGGAAAAGTACTTTCAAAATCCTTTGTCTTTCTTTCCCACTATCCCTTTTGCAAATAAGATAACAAGAGGCCCCAGTTTTCATCCAGCAAAGATAACCAGTCATGGAGGCTGGGTGGGCCCCAATCTGCCCCACTCCCACCCCAGGTTTATTTTTGCTTCCTGAGTTGCTAATGGGACATAGTGAATCCTGGAAGAAACTAGAAACCATTGCATACAATTGAGCACTGAATCAATATGGCTGCCTTCTAAGAATCTCCCAACACACGTTGCCCGGTATAACAGTGGCATGCTCTGAGCTCACACTCATGCTCATCCCACACTTAGGCATCACAAAACAGACCTTACCCAGTTTCCAAAACCCTTCACGGAGGGACCATTGCTGGCTGGGCCAGTTTTTGTTTGCTGGAGCCAAATTACCTACAGCCCCAGCAGAGGAAGGAGCAATTATTCGCCCCTGTCAGATCTGAAGCTTCTCCAAGAAGGCATTTAATTAAGCAGTGGGAGTATTGCCCTAATTAGAAGGGGCTCCTGAGTGGGAGGCAGGGAATTGCAGGACCAGCTAAAGTTCTCAGTGCTGTTGCTTTACCATTGAAAGGAAGCCAGGGAATTCTCGAGCGTCCTTCTGTGCTGTGGTCTTTTTGAGATTCAGAACGGTCCCTTGCTTTCCTGAAGCCCCTTACTTCTCCTTGCATCTGTTAGCACATGATTTGCAGGCAACACAGGCCCTTTGATTATCCTATAATTATCCCCAGCTATGCACCATATAAACCATCTTAAATTTTTTTCCCCTAAAAAAATGCAGAGACAATTTATTTTAGCAGAAGGATTTTCCAACGTGTGAATCTTTTTTGTTTGTTTGTTTTTTGAGACAGGGTTTCTCTGTGTAGCCTGGCTGTCCTGGAACTCACTCTGTAGACCAGGTTGGCCTCTGCTTCCCAAGTGCTGGGAGTGAAGGTATGTCACCACTGCCAGGCTCAACTTGTGAATCTTAAGCAGGGCTTTTCCTCTGTCCAAGGAAAACTGTTAACCAATCAGCAAGCAAGGCACTGCATTAGCCGGCTGCTTCTCTACAAAGAGGAGACTCAAACCACTGAGCAGTCCCTCTGGTGAGCGTCTCCTCTCGTCTTTCACGCTGAAGAAATGGCTGAATCTCACACTGCCTCCTGAAAACTAGCGGTGTAAAGCCAGAACTCAAATCCACTAAAGCAATTTTGCAAGTGCAAAACAATAATTTTCATCTTTCTGTTTTCTATTTTGCATCAAAAAATAATAAAATAAAAAGAAATGCTGGATGGTAGCTTTCGAATGGCAAACGCTGCCTTACTTAGTTTTTTAAGTACAGAAACTGTATCCCAATGAATACTGACCTAAGACGTTAACAAAGGGAAACATTAACGCTGCATTCAGCTGTGTCTGAATTACTTCCTTCTAGGCTGGGGCCATATGTCTGTAAGAGCTTGCCTACAAACGTGATTGAGGATTCCAGCTCAATCCTTTGAAGATGCATTAAAACAAAACAAACAAACAGCTAGGGGTGTGGTTCGTGTTTACAATTCCGCGGCTGGGAAGGTGGAGACAGACAAATCCCTGGGGCTAGGTGGCCAGCCGACCACGCTTACTGGCTGAGTTCAGTAAGAGGCACAAGGGTGTCATATGCACACATATCACACACATGTACATGTGAATAAGTGTGTTCATTTACACGTAGAATTAGTGCCCCCCTCAGATTGGCTTGTTCTCAGACATCGTCATTGTTGACTTTTCTTCTAGGCTCCGCCCCACAGTTACCAGGCAACAGCCAGGTATACCTGACTCACTATAAAAGGGGCAGCGTGCCTCTCCTCTCTCTCGTGATCTTGTTCTTCTCTTACCCTCTTCCCTCTCTGTCCCCTTTCTCCTAAATCCCCTCCCCCATCTCTCTCCATGCGCTCATGGCCCGCCTCCCCTACTCTAATCTCTCTCTCTCTCTCTCTCTCTCTCTCTCTCTCTCTCTTCTCTACCCCCTCAACTCCCCTCCCCATGCCCTAAATAAACTATTCTATACTATGCGGTTGTGAGGCTGGCACCTCCGGGGGAAGGGATGCCTCAGCATGGGTCCACAGAGGGAAACCCCATCCCCCACACCAGACCCGCCTCCGCCAAACATATCCCTGGCTTCCTTTTCTTTTTTTATAAAACACAACAACATATTAGTGAACAGTAAGTTAAGAAGACAGCGAAGACCAATGTGCAGCCCAGCTTTTGTTCTGTGAATCTATCGAGTTTATGCTGCGCCTTTATTCAGAATAATAAATACTCTGCGCCCGGTGCGTGTGTGGAGAGTTCCAATGACCTTTATAAAAAAGGAGCCTGGGGTTTCTTGAATGAGGAAGTACAGAAGACACTGCTTCGCAGTGAGTCTGCAGTGACGGAGTGGGGAAGACTTTAAGGGGATGTGCCTGCTTTTGCATCCAGGATGGAAACCCAAGTCAACCGTGGGCGGGTTCAGGGAGTGCAGGGAGGCATATACAGTGTGGATTTCAGATGCGCTCCTATTTTTTTAACATTGGCTAAACCACTCCTGTGTTTTCTTCTAATCTAAGAGTATCCATACGGGCTGGCATTCCAAATCGCCAACTTCCCAAGAGTTGCCTTTGCCAGAAGCCTGCCTGCTAATAGTAGTTTTGTTGAGCAAACAGTATAATGGGTTTTCTGAGATTAAAATATTTTACTTGTTTGAAAAAGACTTCCTAAGTAAGAAAAGCTTATAGAACTATTCTATTTCTATTTCTAATCTTGGTAACACAAAACGATGGTTTTGAGGAAAAACCTGGCTCCCCTTCCCATCTGATTTCAATATTAAGTATCCTTCTGTAGAATGTGTGCCATTGTCTTCTAAACTTTGATTACCAGAGTTCTGAAGGCATATCCAAAGTCCCAGAGACCTTGGTCTTAGACTCTCCAATCAGGTGAAAGTAGGAAGCCATGCTTCAGAGAGGCATTTTATTATTTATTATTTCTAGTAGAGCTGAGTAAAGTAGAATTCAACAGCTTAACCTAGCATGGTGGCTCACCCTTGTAATCCCAGTCCTAAAGAAGGCTGAGGCAGGAGGATCATCAGATCAACCTAGGCTATATATTGAGACACTGTCTCAAAGTTTGTGTGTTGTGTGTGTGTGTGTGTGTGTGTGTCTGTCTGTCTGTCTGTCTGTCTGTCTTGAGAATGGCACGATAGCAAAAGATACAAGCTTTTGAACTTTTCTGGGTGCTAAACAGAAATAATAAAACTTGTAAGCCGGGCGGTGGTGGGCGCACGCCTTTAATCCCAGCACTTGGGAGGCAGAGACAGGCGGATTTCTGAGTTCGAGGCCAGCCTGGTCTACAGAGTGAGTTCCAGGACAGCCAGGGCTACACAGAGAAACCCTGTCTCGAAAAACCAAAAAAAAAAAACAAAAAAACAAAAAACAAACTTGTAGTTTGAGTATCTGTGCATTAGTACACATTCCAGCTCATTCATATATATATATGTGTGTGTATACATATACATATACATATACATATACAAAATACATATACATATACATATATATATATATAATAGGGGTTAAGAAGGTTCTACAAGCAGATCTAGGGGACTGCCTGTTTATTTAAACTCAGCTTCTGCTTCCTCACCTATGAAAAGACACCGGTACCCAAGTAGTAGGATGGCTGAATGAATAGAAATAGTGTGAAATGACCACGCACACAGAGCAGCTAAACTAAAGAGCAGGCTTCAAACAGTGCTGGACACAGACCCACTGCTGACCAACCCCAGAAACAACTTAGGAGAGAGGAGACCCAGGAGGCAGCATCTAATCCCCCAGATGGTTCTGATAAAAATCACTAGCCCAGTCTCCCCTGTGTGTCCCCTGAAGTGTTAGATTCACCTCCTAGCGCCAGAAGCAGGTGCCCTGACTCTTTGGATTTCTAAGATCAGTCTCCCAAATGGAAATCCTTCCTGATTCCTTCCTAGAACTCTTATCTGATACCATTCCTTCTTCAAGCAGAGATTTTGGTGGGGCTTGAGATCTGGGTTACTTTCTCATTCACCTGTCTGTGTTCTCCTTGGACTCTGGTTTCTAAAGAGTCCCAAAGGGGAGAATTCTGTCCATAGAACTGAAGCCATTATTCCTGTGTCTTACACCCGTGGCAACACTGTGAACAGGGAAGAAATGGGTTCGAGCAACTTCTCAGAGAGCTATGCCTTCACAGGAGATACCCCATGTACCAGAAGACATCCCTGTCTTAAAATCTACCAACACCCAGTGCTGGTAGATTTCATGGACCCTCTGCCATGGTAACTAGGTAAGGTTATCTTTTCTCCACAGTTGCTTTCTCCCTGTGGAATGAGTATGTTTGAATCTCAAGAAAGTAGGTGCAGATAGATTTGGACCTAGGACCCTGACAAAGGGAAGTTAGGGGACAAAGGGTTTATCCTGGCTCCAGTTTCAGGTGATAGTCCATCATATCAAAGGTGTCACAGAAACAGGAACTTGAGAGAGTTGGTCACATTATCTCTGTAATCAGAAACACAGAGTAATGAAAACTAGTGCCCCACTCACTTCCTCCACCCCTAGCATCCCTGCCTAGGGAATGGCGCCGCCCACAGTGGGCGGGTCTTCCCACATTAATTAACATAATCAAGATGGCTCCTCTGGATGTGCCGAAGGCCAACCTGATCCAGAGAGTCCCTCACGGGGACTGTCTTCCCAGGTAATTCTAGATCAAGTTGGCAATTCTAACTAAGCATCATGCTCTCTGACACTAGCACACTTTCAGAGTTTTGTGGCTCTCTACATTCTCACCGTGCCTTGGAGCAGGGTTGGAAGATGCCTGGGCATCCATCTTTTGCAAAGTTTTCTTTGAAAAGGTTTTGATTATCATTGGATTTTCAAATACCCTCCTCAGCTTCTCTATGCTAGTAAGCAGCAATGCCTTTGCTCCCATATGTGAGGAGTGGACACACCCTGAGGAATAGACACACCCTACGGACTATTCTTTAGATACTGAAATGGGGCAGTCTGAGGAGAAAGCAGAATCCTATTGCTTAGTGCTTAGGGGCTCTGGGTGTGAAAAATATTTTTAGATACTATGGTGCATAATTCACGAGTGAGAAAGCTTTGCCAGACCAAGGAAATCCAATATTTTTGTTTGTAATTTATCTTTACATATTTTGGCCAGTGCCTTTAAGAAGTAGGCCCACAATGACTTCACTTTGGGTATTGGACGTGAGCTCCGACATCCTAGTGTCCCTTGATACAAAGATAGATGGTCAACCCCTAGCCCCTGGTCTGTGTCTTGTCCAGTCTCATCTAGAAGCTAGGATCAATGTATGCTAGCCCATTATTTTGTGTGTGTGTGTGTGTGTGTGTGTATATATATACACACATACATACATATATGAATGAGAGGGGGTATTTTATCTGCATATATGTTTGTACATCACTTACATACAGTGCCCACAGAGGTCAGAAGAAGATGTCAGATCCACCTGAGATGGAGTTACAAATGATTTTGAGCTGTCATTTAGATTCTGGAAACTGAACCTGGCTCTCTAAAAGAGCAGCTGGTGCTCTTGACCATTGAGCCAGCTCACCAGCCCCTTTGTGTGAGACAGGGTCTCCTGTCATTTACCACAGTGTCTGCCATGCTGGAGGGTCCATGGGCTTCTAGGGATTCTCTTGTCTTTTGTAATTTTTTAAAAAAAATTATATTACATTGTTGACTTGGAGATATGAGCACCTACATTCCATATCTTTTTATTTTCAAATTATTTTATCTAGCGATAGAGAAGAGAGAAAGCTCTTTTAGCCAACATCCTCTGTGAAGACAATGGAGACTAAGAATGAGCCAAGATCTCCTGTCCCCAAGTATGAAACACGAGCAACAAATCTTCTCTCCCTCCATATAAGCTTTATAAATCAACCTGACATTTCTTTCCTGGAGCACGATGCTTCTGTAAATGCGATATTGCAGTTCCTGAAAGCAGGGGCATCTTGGCCTATTTGAGGGAGCTTTGAATCATGGGAAGGAAACTGTTTAAACATCATGTATAATTGCACATTCCTCATCCCACTATGTGAAGGTTATAACCCTTCCTATCAACTTGACAAGAGCTAGAAACACCTAGAGAAAAGCCTCTCCCTGGGAGGGATTATTAAATTAGGTAAATGGAGGTACAAAGACATACCCTAAGTGCCAGACTGGATAAGCAGGGGAAAGTAACTGAGTACCATCATCCATTGCTTTCTACTTCCTCGCCATAGATGTGACTTGCTAGGTCAAGCTCCTGCTACCAAGTGCCGTATCTTCTCCTCCATGAAGTGTGAGCTTCGGTTAGAATAATTTATCATAGCAACCAGACAGGTACCTAGTGTACACTACCTGCATATCCTTCAGAAAGGACTTATTTTGGCTTACAGTTTCAAGGGGATCCAGTCTGTCTTGTGAGGGAAGACATGGTTGCAGGGAAGAAGGCATGTGCAGCCTTATACTAAGGAAGATGAAAGTGAACAGGAAGTAGGACCAGGCTGTGAAGCCTCAAGATCCTCCCTCAGTGACCCACTTCCCCCAGTGACTCACTTCCCCAGTGAGGCCCCACTTCATCCTTCCGAAACATCACTACCAGCTGGGGATGGATCAAGTGTGCAAACACGGGAACCATAGTGGACATTTTACATTCAGACCACAATGATGGAGATGGTGGTTTCAGTGTTTTGATTTTGAGACAGACAGTCTCATGTGGCAAGGAATTCAAGCCCTGTCTGGAATTCACCATACAGCCAAAGATGATTCTCAGCTCCTGATTCTCTTCCCTCCTCCTCAGGAGAGCCTTCAAGCCAGGCTGCTAGTTTGTATTTGTCTGCTGTCAAACTATTGCCTGGTAGTTCCTGCAGACTGACATTAATTGTTGTTATGGTAACCACACACATCCTTTGGTTTTTGGTTTAGGGTAAATGAATGTTTTTGGACTTTATGTCACATCTAATGGACTGTGCCAGCTACTCTATCGCCACCCTTTTGTGTTTAAAGAACAAAATCTGTTGAGCTGTCTCCGTAGTCCAGTATCAAGTGATTTCAGAGTCTCCACTGAGATGATCAAAATTTTCTTTATGAATATGCTAATGTAACAGATTATAATGGTAAAATTTGCTAGTGACAAACAAATTCATAGAGAATCTATGTAATCGTGTTTTGTGTTTTAATGCACTGTTGAATTAAATTTATAAATATTTTAGCCAGAAGGCCTGCATGAATAGAGTCATACCTGAGACATCTGAGTGCTGGATTGCTCATCTCTCTGTCTTCCTGTCTCTCTGTTATGCTTATCGTCTGAGTATTACAGTTTGGCTTCCTTTGAGGTGAAGGTTATGTTCCTCCCATTGAAAGTGTTCTTTTTCTCTGCCCCAGGATATGTAAATAGCATAGAATCACCAGTTTTTTGGGTGCTCAGCTGAATCTTATTGGCACTATAGAAATCTGGTGTCCTTTTCAAAGACCTCTCTGTGTGATTGATCTCCTGCAGATTAAACTCACTGGGCGGGAACATCAATAACCATCTATCATCTCTGTAACCCTGAGGTCTTAGCTGAGCAGGAAATCCTAGCTTGAAGTTCCTGAGTTTGTGGTCAGGTACTGATGGTTGGGGCTGCAGGCATCAGAAGGCTTTGTTGACTACAGACTGACTTGCTAACATGACTGGCAGGTGGACCACGGGCGTCTGTTCCTCTTCTACTAACCTCTCCAGAGGATTGCTGAGTAGCCCTGGAGCCTAGTGCCTGGCTTTGTCTAGAGCAAGATAGATGCAATGCCTTCTACTGACCCAATTTGAGAAGTCACACACTGTCTCACTTTTGTTTTAATCCTCCTGGTAGCACCAGGCTAGCCCTGATTCTGCACTGAGTTGGGGACTGTACTGTATGAGGGTATTGTTTTCAGAGGTTTGGCTCATCCGAGTTTGTCTTGCATGATGAGCCCTGTACCTCTTGGAATCTTTTCAGTTATTTCATGAGATCAGTCAGGTTCTAACTCTTAGTAAATCACTTTTCATATTTGTTATGATTTAATCTGAAATGTTCCCTGCCCCCCTTGCCAAAGACATGCTTTGAATATTTTGTCCTAAGCTGGTTGTGCTATTTTGGAAACCTTGGAAGTATCCCTCTCTGAAGGAAATAGATCATTTGGAGTGTGGGTCCTTGGGGTAAATAATCCTGCAGCTTCCTGACTCAGTTTCTCTGCTCCCAGGTCTACCTGTGAACAGCAGTCCTATGTCACATGCCTTTGCAGCATGATGATATGTTGAATGCACTTGGCCAGGAAACTATGGACTGAACCGTCTGAGACTGCAAACCAAAGTAAACAATTCTTCTCTTGATTTTTTTGGTCAGGTATTATTCATGGCAATATTGAAGTAAGTATAAAGCATTTCATAGTTTTTAGGAGGTTCACCCGGAATTTTCAGTTAAATATTCTGTAGACACTGTGAAATACGTATTTTATATGGCCTTCATAAAAATTATTTGAAGTGCCAGGGGAGGTATCGAGTATACAGGGGTGCCAGCACCTAAGGCTAGCACCCTGAGTTGAGTCCCTGGAACCCATGTGGAATAGAGAACCAGTTCTCCCAAATTATCATCTGACCTTCACAGACACAGAGCACTGTGTGTGCTAAGCACATGGAGGTTCAGGAAGGACAGCATTGTCTGTGCTGACAGGTAGGAGCTGTCAGCTTCCCAGCTGGGGGCTCTGGCAGACCGAATGATCTAGGCTCAGCCACACCTCCTCAACACCCTAGTTAAAGAGACAAGTTATCATGAGAAGCAGAGAAAAGGAAGAGGGACACCATAGAAGTCACTTCACGCCCCCACATCCGCCCTCCAGGTCCTGATGCAAGGTTCAGGTTTAAACAGAAGGTAAGAAGTACCCAGAATTAGAGTCTTGGTCAACGTGGTTCTTAGATATTGTGGCTGCACTCTGTCCTGTAAGGTTTTCTGATAAATGGTCAGCACTGTGTGAACTCTATTTCCTTTGAAACACTTTTTTTCCCTTCTTATTTATTTATTTTAAATATTTTTTTTATTTTTCTCTCATATATTATATCTCAACCACACTGTCACTCACCTCAGACACATCAGAAGAGGGCATCAGATCCCATTACAGATGGTTGTGAGCCACCATGTGGTTCCTTCAAATTGAACTCAGGACCTCTGGAAGAGCAGTCAGTGGTTTAACCATTGAGCCATCTCTCCAGCCCCAAGGTCTTTAATTTCTTATCTCCTTGACGGAAGGAATTCAGAAAAGAGAAACAGACAATTGGAATAGAAGTTTATAAGCAGAGCAACTACCCAAAGAGAGTTTGGAGTAGGTTGCCTCAAGGCAAAGACCAGCCTAGTGGGTTTGTGTTGTATATTTTATTTTGTTTTTCTTGTGTGTGTGTTGTGTATGTGTTTGTGTGTGTGGTGTGTGTATCTGTGTGAGCACTTCAAAGAAGATCAAAGGAAAGCACTGGATCCCCTGAAGTGTAGTGACAGGCAGTTATGAGCTGCCCTACTTCTGGGTGCTGAACTCAGACCCTCTGGAAGAGCAGAAAGAGCTCTTAACTGCTGAGCCCTCTCCCAGCCCCCTAGTTGCAAATTTTATACAAAAACTATGAATATTTATGAGGTAGGTAGCTATTTATGAGATTAAAATAACCATTTTCTCCTACCCCAAATCATGGGGAATGCTATCTCCCTTTTAGGTATCTCTCTCCACAGTCTCCAGAAAAGTGGAAGTCTGTTGAATAACAACGCACATGGTATAACGTCATCTGGTCTTCCGAAGATACAGGCCCTTCATTAGTGCACATGTGTGGGAGAATGCCCTGGTGCCTTAGTTTTCAATGGAAACATCCTCAATGCAGCAGCTTCAAGTATGTTTAACCACAAGGATGCTTTGTGACTCTCAGGCGACACAGCTACAGTTTTCCCTAGTTACTGTGTATCTAACTCCTTGGTATCAGAGCTGAGTATGATTATAGGAGACCTAGAGTTGGATAATTGGTTGGTATGGGAGCCCATCCTGTTTATACATTTGGCGTCAGAAGCAAACTGCAGTATTGAGAGGAGATAGGAGCTTCATGTGGTTGGAAACGGTGCTACTGAACATCACAGCAGGTAAGAGTGAACTTGACATCACCAGGGGAGCATAGGGCCTGCCCCCATTTCTACTGACATCTGCAGTCACTGCAGTGCCAACATGGAGAGATGGCATCACGAAAAAGCCACTCTGGGAAGGTGTCAGCAGAAGAGGAAAACAATAAAAATGTATCCATGGAGATGTCCTCTGTTTCCAAGGAGCACAATGAACACTGCTACTTTGTTTCACTTCGAAACTTTTCTTGGGAAGAGCTGGCAACCTGCCTTCTGGATTAAATTTGTTCTACATTATAAAAATTAAAACCTACCACAGAAATCAGGAGGAATCATAGTCAAGGCAAAGAAGGAAGCAGGCTAGGCTTCCCAAAGGCAAGACTCTGACTAGGAGGAAAATATATAAATTATTGAATTATCTGCATTTTGATTATGCTATTGCTGGATGCGTATCTTTGTATTACTGCCATTTCTGGGCTGATGTAGCTATAAATAGAGCAATTCTTTTCAAACCACCTCCAAAGGTACACTTTCTTCAGATTAAAAAAACTAGGAAGGCATTCACTTAAATTAGGCAAGAAACCAGAACTAAGCCTAGAAAATTATTTCAGTACTGACTAATGTCACCATTTTATTTTTAACCTATATGATAGATCATAATAGAAACTTAGTTTTAAATTCTAAAATGACTAATTTTTTTTTTTTTTTTTTTTTTTTGCGTAAGGGAAACTATTTTAAAATTAAGTCTAATATTATGATAACTTACTTTAATGTAAAATTTGGGGGAAATTTTTATTGAGTATTGGGGTGGTTTGAATATGCTTGGCCCAGGCCGGTGGTGGTGGGGCGGCGCACGCCTTTAATCCCAGCACTTGGGAGGCAGAGGCAGGCGGATTTCTGAGTTTGAGGCCGGCCTGGTCTATAGAGTGAGTCCCAGGACAGCCCGGGCTACACAGAGAGAAACCCTGTCTCGAAAAACCAAAAAAAAAAAAAAAAGAAAAGAAAAAAAAAAGAAAAAAGAAAACATGAATATGCTTGGCTCATAGGAAATGGCACTATTAGGAGGTGTGGCCTTGTTGGAGTGGGTGTGGCCTTGTTGGAGAAAGTGTGTCATTGTGGGCGTGGGCTTTAAGATCCGATGCTCAAGCTCTGTCCGATGTGGAAGAGAGACCCTCCTCTTGGTTGCCTGCAGAAGATAGTCTTCTCCTGGCTGCCTTAAGATCAAGATGAACTCTCAGCTTCTCCAGCACCAAGTCTGCCTGCATGCTGCCATGCTTCTGCCATGATGATCCTTCTGACTGAACCTCTGAAACTGTAAGCCAGGCCCCAACTGAATATTTTCCTTTGTAAAAGTTGCCTTGGTCATGGTGTCTCTTTGCAGCAAAGAAACCCTAAAAAGACAAGCATATGTTCCATAGAAAATATGGCTGCGTGATTCTGTGGGTAGAGTTTATGAACTACAGTTTATTGTTTCTTTCAGAGTTAAGGCTATGAGTGAGGAAACCGAAGGAATCTTTAGATGGTAGCACAGGAAATGTGCAGTACTGATTTTTAGTGCTATAGGTAACCAGGCAGGTTGGTTTGAGGTAGAAATGTTTAGTGCATGTGCCACCGTTCAGATTGTTACTGACATAACTGGGAACCCCATCTAAGCAGACTGGTGACTCTTAAGTCTATGACGTAAAAGTTCTCAAGTTCTTCATGGATTCAATACATTTAGGGTATATGTGCAGATTAAGTTTCCCGATGTTCAAAGAACCAAATAAAATTTGGTTTACAAGTGTAATGTGTCATGCTCTGCTTAAAACCCTTCCCACAGAGCTTTCATGACTGAAGCCCACTCCACGCTACCTCCAATTCTTACCTCCAATTCTCGACTTCATACTTTCTATTCAGTGTCTTTTTTACACTAACACAAGATGCTCAACCATGCCTCAGTGGTCCATTTTGCCCCCAAAGACTCTTCCTTTTCTCAATATATTTATCCTTGAGAACTCAGTTCAGTTCTTAGGATACACGATGAATCTTCCTGACCCTTGGTTAACATTCACTTTTTTGTTCCCACAGTACAGCATTCACGTGCCTCTCCCTCTAGATCACGAGTCAGGGCGGAATGTATGCTTCTGAAAGCAATGGCAGGATCTTTTTTTTCTTCAGAGATGTGTGTGGAACCCAGCCTTGTACGTGTCTGGCAAGGGCTTGCTCTTCCGTTTAGTGAAAGCCCCACCCAGCAATAGCCATAGGTCACTCATCCTTGCATCTCTGCCTCTGTCAGATTTTCCTCATCCTACTGCACAGGACTGTGCCTGTCACAATGCATCTTTAACAGATGAGCAAAGCCCAAGTCAGGACAGTCCCTCATCATGTCCACTACACAAGTTGACCCCAGGGTGTCTAAGCACACAAAACACATTCAGTTTAAGCTAAAAATATGTGTATAATTTAATCCAAAATTTTCACTCAGAGAATAAAAACTAAAAGGCTAGATATTTGTGGTAGGTGCAGAAACTAAATGTCATTGGAAATTTGCACAGGGGACAGTCTCCTTGGAGAAAGAGCATCTCAGCCTTGTACCGAGTCCTTAAAGGGAGTCAATTATTATTAACAAAGGACTCAAGTGTGCACAGTGCTTTATTTTCTAGGAACATTTTCACATGTGTGATGGCTTGTATATGCTTGGGCCAGGGAGTGGCACCATTAGGAGGTGTGGCCTTCTTGGAGTGGGTGTGGCCTTGTTGGAGAAGGTGTGTCACTGTGGGTGTGGGCTTTAATACCCTAGTCCTAGCTGCCTGGAAGTCAGTCTTCTCTTAGATACCTTCAGATGAAGATGTAGAGTTCTCAGCTCCTCCTGCACCATGCCTGCCTGGATGCTGCCATGCTCCTGCCTTGATGATAATGGACTGAACCTCTGAACCTTTAAGCCAGCCCCAATTAAATGTTGTCCTTTTAAGAGTTGCCTTGGTCATGGTGTCTGTTCATAGCAGTAAAACCCTAACTAAGACACCATGTATCTGGGTTGTTTCAGTGATCTGCTTTTTTCAACAATGTATATTAATAATGTATATTAACAATAATTTACAATAAAGAAAACACCTCATTTTAATAGGAGACAGTAACAAGAAAATAATTTTAAATGGTAATGAATATCACAAAACCCAGGAAATTAACATTATTTTTATTGGTAAGTTTCCTGACATACTTCCCTAATTTTTACCATACACTTTTGCCGTATACCATTCGAGGGTCACCCTATAACACGATGGTTTTTGCTCATCACTTTCTATAGAAAATTAGCAACTTAATTCAGTCTTGCTTCTAGAACATTCTCCCATTCTACCTACTTCCTTTTACTTTGGCTCAATATATTACCTGAAAGTAAAATCTCAAGTCGGACAGAATTATCCAGCCTGTCGTTCATGGGACATAGTCCTTCATAGTCTGAAGGGAATGGAGGCCATAGTATTTTACAACTGTGGTGGCAGGAGCATGTGGCAGTGACAATATGTAGAGGCTGCTTGTCACATGCCATTGATCAGGAAACAGAATGCTTAGCTGGAAGTGAAGGTGGCTTATAAACCTTAAGTCCCCACTTTATGGCCCTACATATGCCAGCTAGCTCTCCCTACCAAGTCTAAAGGATTTCATAATCTCCCAGGTCAATGCCACCAGCTGGGACCACGTGTTTAAGCTTGGGAGCCTATGAGTCATGTTCAATCTGTAGCAGCTGCTTGGAGGCTCTTTCCTATTCTGAGAGATCTCTCTCTGGCTTTACACCCTGTCACCACACTTCTGAGTGGGCAGAGTGGCAGAGCATTTTGGGCGAGCCTACTAAAGCACAGCTAATTTGCATACAATTGATGAGTCCCACAGAAATGCACTCCTAGCAGTGTGCAAAGATACCTCAACTCTGAGACATTTGTATGCCTAGCAGGGAACCAACCAGGCAGGAGATATGAGACTGAGGGGAAGCTGGGTGGGAAAAGATAACGGACTTAACCACTGCAATTAAAACTTCCAGCTGTTGCCAATTTTTCAGAACCTGACTGGCCTGACAGGACCCATGAAGGGGTCCTAGACTGCAGAACAGGTCTCCTGGGCTGAAACATGCCTCGGTTGATGTAAGGGAGAAAGATAAAAATCTTTCCTCCCTCCTCAAGGAAAGGAGAATGACAAAGGCGAGAGAGAGAAAAGAGAGAGAGAGAGAAAGAGAAGAGAGGGGAGAGGGGGAGAGAGGGGGGAGGGAGAGAGAGTGGGAGGAAGAGAGAAGAGGAGGAGGAGGAGGGGAGAGGGGGAGGAAGAGGAGGGGAGGAAGGGGGGGGAGAATGAACCCAAGCAAGCATGGTACAGATAGAGCATTCTGGCTGTGCGGGCCTCCAGGTGTCTCTCTGTCCTGCGAGTGTGTTTCTTACAGCCCACCATATTTCTGGTTCTTGCTCAATTCTGCAATCCTTATACTTCAGGTGTCTGTGTTTGGTCCAGCAGGCCCACTTGCACAGTTGTGGGGAGAGCACAAGGGAGGGGTGGTTTTATAGAGAGAGACCAAGTGTGCCACAGATGGAGTCACGCACGGCATGCGGACAGACTGCACCAAATGACACAGTAAGTGTGCTGGCTACTCCTAAGGATAGTATCCCGAGTTGGGAGGTCAGCGTTCAGAAAACAATGACTACAGGACGTAAGAGATGAGCAGAGGAAGTAAAAGTGTTAAAACAATAACTGTGTGCAGTGCATGGGGCTTCCTTAAGGTAGGAGGTTCACAGGGGGCAAAGGAGGGGCGCTGGGGGGAGAAAAAATACTGAGACAAAAGAAAGAAGAAGCGGCAGGGAGACAGACCCACATAAGATACCATCCTTTAAGTGATTAGGCCTTTGCTCCCTTTGGGCTCTGAAGAGCCATTTTATTTTCATATCTGTTTTGTTTTTTAACTGGATTCTGTGATTATGTCATAGAAAACGTATGAGTCTGTCCTTTTGAGGCTGGTCTATTTCGCTTAGTATAATGGTTTCCAGTGCTATCTGTGCAGCTGATACAATTTCATTCTCTGTGACTGAGTTAGACTCTGGTTACCTATACCACATTGTCTTTATCCATTGATCCACTGATGGGCAGGTACCTAGGCTACTTGTACATCCTGGCTGTCTCGAATAATGTAAAACCTCTACTGTATGCTGGCTTTGATTTCCCCGGGGACGTGTTCAAGAGGGGATCAGAAGAGCGTCCTCCGGGTTTTCCACAGTGGCTGAACTAATTATCTTTTCTGGATATTAACACTTGGTCAGATGGTAGTAGGCAAGGATGTCCTCCCGTTCTGTAGGCTGTCTGTTGAGGTTGTTAAGTTTTCCCTTGTGTATGCCAAAACTTGTGAATCAGACTCCATCCCAGACGGCAGCTGTTGCAACTGTGTCTTGAATGATGTTGAGTAATAATAAATAATCTTCACAAAGACTCTGCCTATGCTTATACCTTGATGTGGTTCTCTAGGTTTTTTCCTAGTAATTCCAAAGGCTTTACATTAAGGTCTTCTATTTTTTTTTTAGTTGATGCTTGGCAGGATGAAAAATGAGAATCTAGTTTAATTTCTCTACAGGTGTATCCATCCAATTTTTCCAAGACCATTTGTTGAAGATGTTGTCTTCTTTCCATGGTATATAATGTGCTTTTTTGTAAAAATAAATAAATAAATAAATAAATAAAATCAGTTGGCTGTGGTTATGTGGGTTAATTTCTGGGTCCTCTATGATAGTTTATTGTCTTTGGCTCTTTAGGATTCTTTTTTTTTTTTTTTTTTTTTGTTTTTTTTTTTTTTTCGAGACAGGGTTTCTCTGTGTAGCCCGGCTGTCCTGGAACTCACTCTGTAGACCAGGCTGGCCTCGAACTCAGAAATCCGCCTGCCTCTGCCTCCAAGTGCTGGGATTAAAGGCTGTGCACCACCACCGCCTTTGGATTCTTTGATGTCCACATGAAGCTTGGGTTGAATTTTCTGTCATTAGACATGAAACTTGATGGCAGTTATTTAATCTTACTTTGATCACACAGCATTTTTATAGCTGCTGATCCATGATAGGGTATGGATTCCCATCTTGCAAAGCTTTATTAATTCCTTTATTTTTTTTTTTTTTTTTTGGCTTTTCGAGACAGGGTTTCTCTGTGTGCCTTGGCTGTCCTGGAACTCACTCTGTAGACCAGGCTGGCCTCGAACTCAAATCCGCCTGCTTCTGCCTCCCAAGTGCTGGGATTAAAGGCATGTGCCACCATTGCCCGGCTGCTATCTAGTGTTTAAATGAGCTATGAAAATATTGTTTCCATTAATTACTTCTTAAAATGTTCGTTCTTGGTATATAGAAAAGCCATTGAGCTTGTGTGCGCTACTTAACTGAAAGGGTTTACCAGATCAAGAAATTTCTGGTGAAATCTTTGGTGTCCTTTCAGTATAATTTCATGTCATCTACAGAAAATTAATTTGAGCTTTCCTTATCTCTTTGGATACCTTTTATTTCTTTCTCTTCCTCACTGTTTGGCCCCTGAGTGGCCATTTTCTAATGTGCAACCCACTTCAGTTCACATTGTTTGACAGAGACTGTGGTTCCACTTGGCCTCGTGCATGTGCTGAAGGGCCTAAAGGTACGGGTCATAGGAAAGAAGGACAACCTAACACCTGAAAAAGGAGATACGCATCTGATAGAAAGAGTCATGGGAAGAATTATTAGATGTGACCCGCTGCAAGCTGAATGCTACCTTCCGCAAGTGAGCGCTCGTCCATGTACCAGAGAAAACATATGATTTTGTTGAGTTCATTACAAGTTTGCCAAAATGAGAGTTACAATTCCCAGTTCCCAACACACCACACACACACACACAAACAGGATTGTGTGTGTGTGGTGTGTATAAATATATATATATAAAAACTTATCCATCCTTCTCTTTTTTATTGTCTTAAAGGTTTTCATTCTTGCTCTTTATGTGACAAGGACCACATAATGGCAGCTTAGTAGCTGTAGCTAGTGCATAGATACATTTCATCTGAAAATATATCTGTTAGTCCATCTGTTCCCCTACAGACTACACTACCCTCTGCTGTTTTTCGGTTCAGTAGTACTCTTTAGCATATTGCCTGATGAGCCTTTGTAAACCATGGGGTTTTGACCTCTCTTTAAACTGAATAAACTATATGGGAGGAAGAGAGGGGTCATGTTGACATGGGAGTCTAATGTCATTTGTTTGTTTGTTTAATAGAAGAGAACAGAGGGCTTGAGGAAAGGTAGTCTCTAAAGGAGAGACAATCAGAGAATTCAAAGCATGCTAAGTAAGTAAACAGTCTGGAAGACTAGAGTGAAGTGAGAATGGAATTTGGGGACTCCTGTGCTATATATGTACCCCTATGCATCCTTAGGTAAATATTGCCTCATCTCTAAAACCCACTCTCTTCATAGGAAAAGGAAGACTATCAGAAGCTATCATCCTAACAATCAGAATCAAACGGGAGCTATACATGTCCAAGAGTAGCTCTCAAGTCCACGGTGAGTTTACTGTTTCCTTGTTCACTGAAGTTAAAAGAATCATCGGCTTCGAGATGGCTCAGTTGGGAAAAGTACTTGCTGGAAAAGGTTGAGAAGCTGGCTCAATGCCCATCACCTATGAGAAAACCTAGGTGTAGTGGTAATCCCAGCTGTAAGCCCAGGGCTGGGAAGGCCAATCAGGAGATCCCTGGGGCTTGCTGGCCAGTCAGTCTGGGTGAATCCATGAGTTCCAGGTCCAATGAGAGACCTTGTCTTCAAAAAGAAAATTATGGTGTAGATTACTGAAAAGACACCAATGCCAACTGCTGGCCTCCATTTGTGATGTACACATATGATGAACATGCACACACACACACACACATGGATGAGGAAGAAAGAGAGAAATAATCAGTGCATTTTAATAACTACGGTGCTTAGAAGAAATGTATTTGGAAGGTAATGGAAAGCTCTTGTGTTTTAGAAGAAACACTAATGAACTAAATAGACCAATAAGGCTGGGGTAAGGAACAGCGGCAGAGAGCTCTTCCTCTCCTGCCTGAAGCTCTGGTTTGGTCATTAGCACTGGGGGTGTGGGGGGGGAAACATGCGTTGCTAAGAAAACAATGTTGGCGGGACTGTTTCATTAGCATGTGTTTCCTCTGAGGACAGGAAACTGTCGATCACTCACACTTGATAGCTGCTTAGTCATTGCCCAGCGTATGACTATATACATACGTCACAACCTTTAAGGATGGCAGAGCTGATACAAGACAGAAGAGTTTCCTGTCTCCTTTCCCATTTTTTGAAATTTTTCAATATTTTTTTTCAGTATTATAGAATTACCTCTGTGTGTTCCTTCCAAGGTTATTATTCACAGAGGCTGGTGTGTGAGGCTTGAGTTTTATCCACAACACCTCCCTCCACACCAAAAAGTTGTATTTTATGATTTCCAAAGGACAATGTCTCTCAACCTTCCTAATGCTGTGACCCTTTGGTACCGTTCCTCCTGTCGTAATGACTCCCGACTATAAACTTATTTTCGTTGCTACGTCATGAGTGTAATTTTGCTACTGTTATGAATCTTAATGCAAATAGATATCTGATGTTTCTGATTGTCTTAGGTAATCCATGTCTGTCTTAGGTTTACTTGTGAACAGACACCATGACCAAGGCAAGTCTTATAAAGGACAACATTTAATTGGGGCTGGCTTACAGGTTCAGAGGTTCAGTCCAGGATCATCAAGTGGAAACATGACAGCATTCAGGCAGGCATGGTGCAGGGGAGCTGAGAGTTCTACATCTTCATCTGAAGGCTGCTAGCAGAATACTGGCTTCCAGGCAGCTAGGATGATGATATTAAAACCCACGCCCACAGTGACATACATACTCCAAGGTCAGACCTCTAAATAGTGTCACTCCCTGAGTCAATCATATACAAACCATCACAATGTCAAAGGGTCGTTTGTCCCCCAGAGTGTTATTACCCACAGGTTGAGAACCCTAGCACTGAAAAATGTTCAGGCTATACTGTTATTTGAATAGCTGGTACTCACAAGTAAACAGTGTAAGCCACTGTACTTGTCTACTTTGTATTGCTAAAATAAAATATTTGGAGCTACAAAATGAAATGGTTTTGGCTCACAGTTTGAAGGGTCAAACCAGCTCAGCTGTAGCATTTTGGTGATGCTTTCTGGCTACATCACAACATGGCAGCAAAAAAAAAAAGGCTGTCCAGATGGCTCACATACCTTGCTGGCAACCTGATGACCCGAGTTCCATCCCCAAACCCAGATACAAACACCAGGTATGGTGATACACATCTGTAACCCCAGCACTCCTATGGTGAGAACGTTACACAGAGAGGAAAATTTCCCATAAGGCCATGGACTAGCTAGCTTGTACTATGCTGCACCAAGCAGGGGTCCATGGGCAGGAGAGGAGGAGCCCGAAAACTAAGAGAGAGAAAACTAAGAGAGATCGTCTCTAGCCAGTTGCTTCTTTGAGCATTCACATGCCAATTGCAGACATTTTGTGCTATCTACCAATAAACATGTCACATGAATTCACTTTCTAAACGCGAAATGAAGGTTTTTTGAAAGGAAAGTTTGTGTTAGTAACATGAATGAAGATTCGGTATCTGTGGTTACAAAAAGAAAGCAACTAAAAATACCCTCATGGGCAAATGCTTGTCCTCTAAGTCACCCCAAAACTGTTTCCACCCCACTGTGGTTTCTAAAAGCCTTTGCTGTCTGTCTCTGGTGGTCAACTCCCATTTCCTACTTGGCCTCAATCTTTCCAAGAACTGAAGCTGTTTATCAAATAGTTTCAAAGGCCATATGTCTCTGAGGTGGCCCCTTGAGGAACCCTCTCTGCTCCACCTCCAGGAATGTGAGACTCATCTTTTGTGTAGATAAGCAGGCACACTTTGGGATATGACTAAATTGGATGCTTGCTATAATTCCCTTTTAGAAAAAAAAAAAATTAAACTCCAATATTGCTGAGGTATCAAAATGCCAGGAGTTTGTTTCTGAGACATTTGAATAGCTCACGTCACTCAGTCATGACTTTGGAAAAACATAAAGGGCCAATGTGTCCTCTTTTTAGCAGATAGCTTCCTCTTCTAAAGCTCTCCACAGTGACATTTATTTATTTTTAGAATCCTGTGGCTTGCACACTGGCCCGAGGCAGATTGATCTCTTCATTTCTGCTCCCTTTAATGTTGAAAGTAATTAGAACAGCTGAATCAACTGTGCTGTAACGGCCCCATCCCAAGTGGCTTAGTGACATCGTGGGTTTTTCTCTTGTGAACAATCTGTCTTTTCTTCCTGGCTTCATTCAGCATCTTGTTAGCTTTGCTGAGTTTCCTTGGGAATCATACATTGTTAAATAATGGCTGTAAACGCAAAGCTCCTGGTTTTTGATTTCTGAATTCGCTTCACTTGAATATGGAATTCTCCCCTCCCCGTACTGAGTGCTGGTACCCCTCTTAAAAAGTCCTTAGATTGTATCTCTTTGGAACTTACAATTCCTAGTGCTTATGTTTCCAGGTTGTGTAATATCTCTTTTGAAAGATTTTAAGATGTATTTTATTTCACATGTATGCCTCCCGAATGCATGGGGATGTACCATGTGTGTGCACAGGGCCCACAGAGGCCGGGAAAGGGTGTTGAATCCCCTGGAACTGAGTTCTGGTGACTGTAAGCTGCCATGTAGGTGCTGAGAACCGGACCTGGGTCCTCTCCAAGAGCAGCCAGTGCTCCTAATGGCTGGACTCTGGCTCCTGTGCCATGTCTTTTCTTTCTTCTTTGTTTTGTGGAGTCTTGTTAAAAAGATTCTTTATTTTTTTTAATTAATTTTTCATTGGATATTTTATTTACATTTCAGATATTATCCACTTTTCCCATTCCCACCCCCAGAAATCCCTTATCCCATCCCCCCTCCTGCTTCTATGAGGATGTGCTCCCCCTACTCCCACCTCCCTACCCTTGAATTCCCCCCCACACACGGTGTCCAGCCTTCATGGGACCAAGGACCTCCTCTCCCACCTATGCCCAACAAGGCCATCCTCCCTACATATACAGCTGGAGACCATGGGTCCCTCCTAAGTGCTCCCAGGCTGGTGGTTTAGACCCTGAGAGTTCTGGTTGGTTGGTATTGTTGCTTCCCCATGGGGCGCAAACCCTTTCAGCTCCTTCAGTCTTCTGCTAACCCCTCCATTGGGAATCCTTGATCAGTAAAAAGATTCTTTGCAAGGGACAAAAATAGAACCTGAGAGAGAAGAGAAAAGCCTGATTTGGGGAGATGCAGTGAGGGCTGCATCAGAAGACTAGAAGGCAGAATCTTAGACAGTTTTGCACTTATTTCTTGAGCAGATGCCAACAAATTAACTGCCAACTGCCTATTACCGATATTTATGAGTATATGAATTTTTCAAATGGTATGTTTGGGTTTTTTGTTTTGTTTGTTTCTTGGTTGGTCTTTGAAGAAATTGAAATTTTTTGATAGATTTTTTTTTTCAAGTGAGATTATAAAGAAAGGACTTGGGAGAGTTGTTGGTGAGAGTAACAGACATTTTTCTGGTTCAGGCATGAGGCAAAACTGAATGTGCACAGGGTGGGGCACGTATAACGGTGATGACGGATGGACCCTTCTCGAGGATGCAGAAGAGCTGAACATGGTTCTCAGAGGCAAGCAGATCTCTGTGAGTCTGAGGCTATGCAGATCTGCATAGGTCTAGGTTAGCCTGGGCTACATAGTGAGAGCCTGTCTCAAAAAAAAAAAAAGAGGAGAAGGAGGAGGACGAGGAAGAGGAGATGTTAATTCCGCCAAAGTAAAGACCAGTACCCAATTCTTTGGTCAAATCAAGTAAGCTTTGCTTGCACCACAGATGTACCAAGAAATGGTGATCAACCTCAGGAAAAAAGCAACAATACACTCAGATACACTTGGAGAACAATGGCTAGAAACTTTTTTGCTACTAGACAGAGCTTAAAATTGGCTATTTTCTACCCCAAGACTGGTGGGTTAGTCAGACTCAAAAAGGCTGATACTGCAAGTTTTCTCTCATATATGAAATCTGGATTTAAAGTTGTGTTGTTGTGTGATATGTGTGTGTATGTGTATCTGTAGTGTGTATGTGTATATCTGTGTGTATGTTATGTATGTATGTATGTGTTGATGTGTGTACTTGTGTTTATGTGTGTATGTATGTGTGCATGTGTGTATGTGCATCTATGTACGTATGTGTGTGTGTACGTGTGTGTATGTATGTGTGTGCACATATCTACAAGTCAGGAACTGAAACAGAATCATGAAAGGGGAGGAAGGATCTGAATGGGGAGGAGGAGGAAAAGGAGGGCAATGGGATTCATGTGGCATGAAAGCAGAGAGGAGGAGACTACAGGGAGGTGGGGAACCTGCAGGAAGGCGGAAGTGGGCACGGAGGAGGGGGATGACTAAGGAAGAGTACATCGCACGTGTGCTGAAAACCAGAACTTCGCATACTAACTTTCAAGTAACTTCGTAGAAAGTGCTAAGCCCTTTCAGTTTGAGAACCTGTTCTGTCCTGTTCTGCCAGTGTCTTGTCTGGGTCTTCTGCACACTTCTGCTTCCTCGGGTTTTCTACCATCATCTTTCACTTCTCTTCTCCATGAGGAGCTTGGGTCCCTCAAGTCTTGAAGTCTCCAGTCCATGAGTCCAAAGCTATATAGTTTAGATAGGGGTGTCTTTATCCTGAGAGGAGAGCTTTTAATCTGTTTCATTTTCAACAGAACAGAATATTTTGTTCTTTGTTTACTTTTTAAGACCAGATCTCTTTGCCTTAAGCTTTGTATTAGTCAGGATTCACTAGCTCAGTGGTTCTCAGTCTTCCTAACCTGCCACCCTTTAATTCAGTTCCTCATGTTGTGGTGACCCCAACCATAAGATTATTCTTGTCCCTACCTCATAACCACAATTTTGCTACTGTTATGAATTATAATGCAAATATCTGATATGCAGCCCCTGTGAAATGGTCACACCCATAAATCAAGAGCCACTGCTCTAGAGTAACAGAACTTACAGAGTGAATCTCCCTCTCTCTATGGAAATGGGATTTATCAAAATGACTTAAGGTTGTGGTCCAGTTAATCGAACAATGGCTTCCGATGACCAGAAGATCCAAGAAGGCAGTAGTCATTCAGTCTGTGAGACTGGGTCTCAGCTGGTCTTCAGTATATGCTAGAATCCTGAGAAAGTAGACAGTCTAATGCCTGGCAAGGTGAGAGCAAGCAACAGAGCGAGAGCTTCCTTCTCCCATGTTCTTACACAGGTTTCCAGCAGAAGGCGTAACCCAGGTTAACATGGGTTTTCCCAGCTCAAAATATATGAATTAAAGGTTTGTCTTCCTGCTTCAAAGATCTGGGTTAGAACTGCATCTTCCCACTTCAGATTAAGCAAAAATTTCTCACAGATAGTGGGCCACCATTTTTGGATTTTAGCTAATTAGATGTAGTCAGGTTGACAGACAAGAATGGCCATCACAAGTTCGCTATGTAACCCAGCTAGCTTAAAACTTAATTCCTTGTGTCTCTGTCCTTCTCAGTCTAAGTCTGGAATTGCATGTATATATTACCATGAATGCTCAACCAGAAAAGATATTCATTCAGAAAAAAAAAATAAAAAAAAAAATAAGTTTTACCAGATTGGAGATGGTAGCTCACACCATAAATTTCAACTACTCAGAGGACAGAGGCAGGAGAACCAAGTTAAGTGTTCAAAGACTCCCTGGGCTACATCCAAAGTAAGTTCATGGATAATCTGGAAACTTCAGAACCCTGTCTCAAATTAAACTTTACTAGGGCTGTCAAGATGGCACAGCAGACGAAGGAGCTAACCACCAAGCCTACCAACCTAAGTTTAATTCCCAGAACCGTACAGTGGAAGGAGAAAAACAGCTTTTACAAGTTGTCCTCTGATCTCTACACATACACCATGGAAGCCCTCCACCAGTCACATAGTAACATGAAATTTTTGAAAGATGTTAAAACAGCACTTGCCTAGTATACTCAGGGCCTTGAAGTCATTCTCTGGTACCACAAGAAAGTAAGAAAGAAAAGAGAAAGAAAGAAAGAAAGAAGAAGGAAGAAGGAAGGAAGGAAGAAGAAGAAGAAGGAAGAAAGGAGAGAGTACACAAAGGAAGGAAAAGGGGAAGGGAAGGAGGGGAAATGAAGTGGAGAAGAAAGAGGAGAGAAAGATATTCGAAGAGCTTGAGAGGCTTAGGCAGGAAGATTAAGCATTCAAGGCCACCCTGGGATATATAATGAGACAGCTTCAAAAATAAATAAAAAGAGCGGGCGGTGGTGGCACATGCCTTTAACCCAGCACTTGGGAGGCAGAGGCAGGCAGATTTTGAGTTAGAGGCCAGCCTGATCTACAGAGTGAGTTCCAGGACAGCCAGGTCTACACAGAGAAAGCCTGTCCTTAAATAAAAATAAATATAATAATAATTAAATAAATAAAGGAAGGGGAGGAAGGAAAAATATATTAAATATGTCTTCAACACATAGGAAGCACAGAGCCTTTACAGAAAAGGATGCAGTTCCAAAGAACACATGGTGGTTGGCAACTAAACACTCACTGTTTCAAAAAGGAGATTCTGAGTGCCAGCCTACTGTGTGCCAAACACCTTTTCCATTAAAATAATAGGATGGATATTATCTAGAATCAGGGCCAGCTCAGTAATCCCTTCTACTTAACATAAACTGTGCGGCATGTCTGGAAGAAGTCCTATCTCTGAGCCTCCGTATCAGCGAGCCCAGTGATAAGAAGGGAGGAGAGGAAGAGGAGAGGGCAGACCTTTCTGGTCCTATCTGGCCACCCGTTGTCTCTGGACCAATACTACACAGGGCTGAATGCCATATTAAACATTTACAGTAGAACTTAGTCTAAGTAGCCTAAGCTGGCCTGGTGTGTTATTAACCTTCCTTCTCTTTATTTTAAATAAATATTTACATTTAATTTATGTTTTAAATATTATTTTATTTAAGTAAAAGTGTTGAGAGCTTTTGTACTCTCCACAGTATAAACTTGCAGTGGAGTCCAAGGCTTTTCCGTTTGTGTTTTCTACTCTTGCTTTGTTTTCTTTCATGACCAAGGTAGGCGCCTTCACATAAAATCTTATTTTTCATTCCTTCTCCGCCCTTCTTTCCTGGAATCGTCGCTTTACATAGTTATACCTGCAATGATCCGCACCAGGAGGATACCATGATCAATCCTACTCCAACATTGTGTGATCCCCTAACTCTACTGTTCACCAGGAAATATTCAAGTGCACCCACAGCAGATCTTAGGAAGCACTATCGTATCACATCTCACAGACAGGGAATGTTTTCAACATCTAAGATTCACAGGCGCTTAAAGGGCAGGGTTAAAAAACAAAAACAAAACCCAAATAAACAAACAAACAAAACAAAACAACAAACAAAACCTTCTTCCCCGGCTCATGGGGCTCTGTTGAGGTGGCTGTGGGGACTAGTCAGTATTTCCATATTGATCAGTCCATCAATGATTAATCGATCAATCTATTGATTGATGGCTCAATATGTAGCCAAGGTGCCTCAGTCACTCGAGATCTCCTGAGTTGCCTCCCAAGTGCTGGGATTGAAGGTGCACACCACCATGTCCAGCTCTTTCCCAGTTCTTAGGACACTTCTTTTCAAGTTGCTGGGTTCATGTACTAGAACCAATCTCCCCTACATACTGAGGGTGTGTGTGTGTGTGTGTGTGTTCTTGAGTTGTGGTCTGTGTTGTGTTACTGCTGACAAACACTTCCATGCTCCTGAAAATTTTCAATTCTCTCAGGTAGAACTAGAGAGGCTTTCAGCCTAGATCAGGATTCCCTGTTCTGTGGATGCATCCTCCTGTGAAGACCCCGCTCTCGGCTCCGGCACTGGCCTGGCCTGGTTCCTATCCCCAACAACCCATCTTCTAAAGTCTCTTCCTTCCCTTCCGGCCCTACACTTCCAAACTGCCATGGTCTCAGTGGAGTTGATCTCAGCATGAGGAAAGAATTTTCCATACATCTTTTATTTTCAAGGAGACGCCTCCTAAATCAAATGAGTTTCTGCTGATATGTCAGGCTGACAGATCTAACATTGAAGGGCAGCATGGGGGGCTCCTGGTAACTGAGTAGAAGGATTGATCTTTCTACAGTAGGTTGCTGGAGGCCACACTTCAAAGCTGCTTTGATTCTTCATCATCTCCTTCTCCGCTTCTGAACACAAGAGGGACCTTGGGATAAAGACCAAATGAAGATACATTGACACATACAGCTCCTCTGATATTCTCTAGAACATAAGGAGGGGATAGTAAAAGCTTAGACTGTTTTCTGTTGCTATAACAGAGTACCTAAGACCAAGTAATCTATAAAGAAAAGACATTTATTTTGCTTATAAATGTGGAGGCTAGGATGTCCAAGAAGATGGATCCAGGATCTGCTCAGACCTGGGATGAGTCTTCTTCCTGCATTGTAATATGATGGGGGTCAGAGGTCATCACATGGCAATATTGGAGAGGGATGGGCCCCTCCCTCATAGCAGCCTTTAACTACCTATACTTCTTCAGGATGGGAGATACTTTATGAACTCTTCTCCCCCTTCCCCTCCTAAGAAAATGTTGCCAGCAGGCCCAATCACGTGTCTTAGTAAGTACTCACAGCTTTTGAGAGTCCTGGAATGTGATGGCCCTGTCATATCTAGAAGAAAGTATTCTGCAACCTCTGTCTTCCTCTTTCAAAGCCACTAATGCTGCTGTCCTGTGACCTTACCTATTATCTTCTAGAAGTCTCATCCCCGCCCAAACCCTTAGGATAAGAAATTAAAGCTTAAACTGCCAGCATCTAAACTTCAGGGAAACAGGGGTCTCCTGTGTGGCTCTTACTGTGAGTCGCCAATGCCTCTGTCTGCTGATTTCTGGCTGACCCATAGGGAAATCAATTTCCATTGATCTCACTGTAGGGAAACTCAAAAGTTGAATATGAAGTCTCCAGACTGATTTCTGCCAATTCTGATTCTTAGGCTGGGAATGCCCTAGTGGTTTTCATTCCTCCATCCAAGATAATGGACGAGCCCCATTAGAGACAGGAAGTGTTAGTTTTCCTTGGTTGTCTCTTAGTGCAACTTCCTGATGTAAGAAGTAATCACCTCACAAAGGCATGTTTTTTTACTGGTTAGTTTTCTGAACAGAAAGCTAGAACCTATCTGTCTTTGTCTTCTCTGAGTTATATAGATGCCAAAACAATGACATCATTACCATTATCATTATACTAAAACTGATTTGTATGTATCCATGAGAACTCTTAAAAATTAGAATTCTGCTAGAAGAAAATCCAGTGTGACTATTAGGTATTCCATGATAAATATAGGAGGCATTTATCCCTCTTATTTATTTTTATGCTGTTTTCTCATGAACTTATATGAATGACATTATACAATTTCCTCCAGAGTTTCTTCTTATTAAATGGCACATTAAGCCAGGACTATCACCCAGCAGGAGAGCATCGCTAAGTTACCCTGTATAACTCTTGTCACAGTGTGATTCTCTTCTGAGTCTCCCTCTGAGTCACCTGAGGTAACCCCCCTAGTCTTTAGCCAACAATCTGCAATTCCTCACTCTCAAAAATTTAGACCTGTTAATAAAGTAGTGTGCACCAGAAGAACCAAAAGTGTGGATTAAAGGTACAAACACACACCAGCGAAACTTGGCTTTCTTAGCTAGTGTAGGCGGCCAAGAGACAGCGCCGGTTTCCAATCATGGCCGCACAGCGTCCTGCATAAGCCTATGCGATGCATCAGCCTCAAGCCCCTCCCGAGAGGCTTAGCTAATGAGGCAATGAACCCTAACCAACCACGGGCCTGTATGCTAATGAGCATGAGCTCAGCAGGGCTTATGCTAATGAGGCATGAGCCCTGAACAATCATGGGCTTATGCTAATGAGGTCTTGGCCCTAACCAATCCTGAGAGAACAGGCTGCCTGGCCCGCCCCCTTGGAAGGGTATATAAGCAGTGCATTTCTGCTGCTTGGGGTTCCCCTTCTTGGATTGAAGATTGTGCCTGGAATAAAAGAGCTGTCAGAGAAGAATCCAGGCTGTCCGTGTCTTACTTGCTGGCCGAGGTGGACGCGACAGCTACGAAATGTGATGGTTTTTGCATCTTACTTGTAAACCTGTGTGAATTAAACTTGATAATTTCTGAGATTCTCTAGATCAGTGGTTCTCATCTGTGGGTCAAGACCTCTTTGGGTCACATATCAGATATCCTACATATAGATATTTACATTACGATTCGAAAAATTAGTTATGAGGATGTTGAACCTATGTGCTTAACCTCCTGGCCTTAAGCAACCAAGGCCACTTGTAACTTGCTGAGTTACAAGTGTGATGCTGGAAAGTGCAGGACCTCAGGGCTTATAGACTCCTACCTGGGCCCCTCCACTCACCTCCTTCTGTAGGCAAACCCACTCCGCATTGCTTCTGACAGGCCTTCTGGATAGCAAAGCCCCACCTCTAATGCAATGGCTTGAGTATCTCAACTTTTAAAAATCTCTTGGTAATTTTTTAACCCATTTCACGTGGGGCTACATGCTTCACGTCTAGGATCAAGTTGGTCCAATCTCTGCCCTGTTCCCTTGATCTCAAAACACTTGTCAAATATGCCATCATCATCTGTGGCAAAGATGTATTTCCATGGGATCCTGTGATATACAGAATGAGCAGGTCGATGTGTGTTATGAGGTGGTGTGTGGGCTGTCGGCACCCCAAAGTAGTCTGTGTCTTAGTACATGCCCATGGCCAGCAGGTCCCCTGGATATGGGAACTGAATCCAGTTCTGCCAAAGCAGCAAGTGCTCTTAACCACTGAGCCATCTCTCCAGCCTCTACGTCTGTTATTTCTTGTGATAATTTTGCCAGAAACACCCAGAGGACCGCCAGCAGCATAGAGGAATATTGTCCGGTTTCTTAAGGCATGGTAGCACCGATTCTGCTCATTAAATGAAGTGATACTATAATGTGGACTTTATTCCCATCTACAGTTTTAAAATGTTCCTGAACCTTGCAGGTTATAGAGAAAGATACCGAAGCACTGATTTGCAAGGACAGACAAGAACAGATCACACGTAGATATTTTTTAGGCTGAGCCAATATATGGCTCAGAATAATAGTGAAACAATTCTATTCCCTGTCTAAGATTTTCAACAGGAACTAAAATCCTAATGCCTAGAGGGTTTTTGCTTCAGATGCAATTAATTGATTAACTCATTTAGGACTATTTTTGTGGCCTGTTGTGTATCCACCAATCGTAACATCCAAATGTATATTAAGCACAATTAATAAAATTAGAATTCTTTTCAGGTCTTTGGCCATGTTAGTTACAATTCAAACACTGGAGAGCCACACATAGATAGTATAGAGGCTGGAGTGGTTAAGAGCACTTGCTACTTCAGCAGAACTGGATTCACTTCCCATATCCAGGGAACCTGCTGGCCATGGGCATGTACTAAGTCATGCCCATGTACTATTTTATTCATGTACTATTTTGGGGTGCTGTCAACCCACACACCACGTCATAACACACATTGTTCCACTCCTGTATGTCACAGGAACCCATGATAAATAACATGTGTATGTGAATCTCCAGTGTAAATAGGATACTTTTATCGTTGTAGGTAATGTTATTACATGTTTTTTCTAGAATGGTTAAAATGTCTGGCTGTCAAGCCGGGGTGGTTCCTAGTTAACAAAAGACTAAGACTTCCTTAAGGTTATGGAATCAATAGAAATGACTTGTCCAGCTCTCCTTAGGCATTCAGACTGTTTTAGTTCCTCCTGCAAATGTCGCGTCAAAGGTAATTTCGTTCTGACAGCTGAGAACAGTCCCTCATTCCAAAAATAATATTGTGTTACCAGGGTTTCTTGTAAGTACTCTCAGCTTTTCTCATTAAATCTACACAATAGTCCCACGAGGGAGGTATTATTTTTCAAAATGCAAATGAGAAAAACGAAGTTTGGAGTACTGATGAGTTTGCCTGCCACAAATAATTTGGCTGATAAGGAACAGATATTTAAACTCTCTTCTGTATAATTCCAAAGCTCTTTAAACTTTTTTTTTTTTCTTTGAGTCAAGAGTTCATTATTGTAGCCCTAGTTAGCATCAAACTTGTAATTCTCCTGCCTTGGCCTCTTGAATGCTAAGATTATCGGTGCCTGTCACCATAGCTAGCATCTACGTATGTGTCTGTGTGTGTTACTGGCTTTGTACATGCTAACTGTAGCATGTGCCACTGAATGGTATCCACAGCCCTTCAACCTACACCCTATCAGACAAAGTATTAATAATGCCTCTTGATATCTTGAGTCAGACTCACACTTAATAGCGATGTGACCTTGGGCAAACAATTTATTCTCAATTTTCATCATCTATAAAATGGGAGTGATGATGGCCAGTGCTGATAACTGCCTCTGGTTTAATAGTTAGGTGTGGCTTATGTGCAGATATGTCATGATGGGAGAGCTCGGCAGATTCCTGCTATTATTATCTACTCGATGTTCCACAAGGAGATCAAGGGAAACAGCTTGACGTCGTTTTAACATTGTGTACAACTGAGTCTGAAAGATTATTCTAAATTTTTAGTTGTTTTTAAGATGTAAAACAGAGGCTGGGCAGTAGTGGTCCACACCTTTAATCCCAGCACTTGGGAGGCAGAGGCAGGCAGATTTCTGAGTTTGAGGCCAGCCTGGTCTACAGAGTGAGTTCCAGGACAGCCAGGACTACACAGAGAAACCCTGTTTCGAAAAACCAAAACCAAAACTGAAAAAAAAAAAAAAAAGAAAGAAAGAAAGAAAGAAAGAAAGAAAGAAAAAAAAAAGATGTAAACAAAGAGACTGGATGATCAAAATTTTTCTCCCATCTGGCTTTCAGTCAGTCTAGGAAGCAAGAAGTCCAAGAGCTAATGCTGCTACTGGCGTGGCAAAAGCTGGAGTCGTACAAGAGAGGCCATCTTGGCTGGCAGCTGGGATACTGCCTGCACAGCTGAAGGTAGGGATGACAGAGGGAGAGGGTATCACAGCGGCAAGGTAGAGATGAAAGAGGAGGAGGGCATCAAAATAACTGGCCTTGCTTTCCTCTGCTAGCCTCTTGCCAGTGTCTCCTTTGTAGTGAATGAGAAAAAAACAAATGGAGGCCCAGTCAAAAAGGCTGCCTCCACATTGCCTCTGCATTGAACAGTCTGAGAGGAGGATAAAGGAATAAGGAAGGCCATCATTAGGTGAGGGATCACATCACGGCTGAGGTCCAATGCAGGCTTTATTTACTAGTCAATCATCTTGCCAGACTTGGTTCAGAAGATTCTAGGAGGTCCATCCTCACTGGCTAACAGGGGGTGGGAAATTCATAAACCTTGTGGGACACTTGATGTTTCTGGGACGCTGTTTATCATGAACTGGAGTGCAAAGGTAGGGCATTAAAGTTGAGCACATTTTACCACGTAGGACAGAAGACTGGATTTCTGCTGGGGGGACAGTTGGAGTGTACATAATGATATATACCTGTAACTTCAGCATGCAGGAAGAGGAGGCAGGAGGATCAGGAGTTCAGAGCTCATCTTGACTACAGATTGAAATCAAAGCCAGCCTCGGCTACATGAGAACCTGCCTGGAAAAGGCTAAACGATGCTGACCTAGAGGCAATGTACATACACGCATGCGCACATGCACGCACACAACGTAACCCAGAAACCCCAGGAAGGAAGAAGCCCTGAACCACTACAAAGATAACAGGAAGCATCAAGTTCCAATAACAGAGAAGGAGCCACCCAAAAAAAGCTCAAAATATTGCCAGTAAAATAAGAATTGGCACTGGCCATCCAATGCTTGGTTGCATGGCCCAGCTCTTACAACACTTCTGTGTGGGCCCAATGGAGAAGCAGAAGTGGATTAATCTCCCATGCTAGGCTGGAAGGGGAGGGAGAAGTTAGAAATGTAGAGTCTTCTGGCAAAATAGGCCAAATTGTCAACATAACACCTGTTGGTTTTATAAATGCAGGTGTCTCAAAACTCAGACAGACAGAATGGAATGGAGGGACCGGCGACAGGGGACTCATTAATCATCACTCATTCCATAGCCTCATTTAATCTGTTAGACACGATTTAGGGACAAACCCCAAATTGTCCCTTACTACTTCTTTTCCAGTTGTCTACAGAATTACCAAAAGAAAAATTAAAAAAAAAAAAAAAAAAAACTTCTACATTTTTCACTCTCTAAATTGTTCTGCATTTTGCTTATGAAAGAAAGCAATAAGACAGACATTGCTCACCGGGTGGGGTGGTGTACGCCTTTAATCCCAGCACTTGGGAGGCAGAGGCAGGTGGATTTCTGAGTTCGAGGCCAGCCTGGTCTACAGAGTGAGTTCCAGGACAGCCAGGGTTACACAGAGAAACCCTGTCTCGAAAAACAAAAAAAAAAAAAAAACAAAGCAAACAAACAAAAGACAGACATTGCTGGACTGTTGACACAGGCTTTGTGTTGGGTAAGCCACTTGAGAAGGTTCCACTCACCTTCCCGACCCTCATCTGGACTGTTAGCATGTGGCCCTCCCACGTTTACATACTCAAGCAAGCTCTTCTGTGGGGGAGAGTAACTGTGGAGAAGATTACACATCCTGCACATCCATTCCTTAGTTATAGCCGCATCAGGGCCACATGCTGCAGAGAAGAGAAAGTTTGCTTCCATAGCTTCCCCTTCGAACTTCTGTCAGCAGGGAGCCCTTCCTATCATTCTCAGTTCAAATAGGCCTTTCACTACACACACACACACACAACACACATACACACACATATATACACACATATACCCACACACCACACACACAGATAAAATACACCACACAGACACACACAACACATACAGACACACATACACATATACCCACATACCACACACACACACACACACACACACAACACAACACACACACCATATACACATATACCCACACACCACACACACAGATAAAATACACCACACACACACACACACACACACACACACACGACACACACAACACATACCACACATATACACACAAATACACACACCACATACAGACAGACACACCATACAATACCCACACACCACACAGACACAGATATTTTGTGTTGCTTTCCACCACAGTTCCTCTATACTAAATGCTTTAGAACTTGACTTAACATTTTCTAAAATGTCTTGACGTTATTTCCCCTACATCACATTAAAACCAGCATACTTTCAGGATTTATCTAAAGTTGACGTTACTAAAAGAAATGATGAAGTTTGAGGGAGAATAATTTTAAATCACATATTAAATGTAAAGATTCACATAGCCTCAAAGCTTAGAGATTGCAAAGACAGACATAGTGGTGCACACCTTTAATCCCAGTCCTTGGGAGGAAGAGGCAGGCCGATCTCTCCGCTCTTTGGTTGGGTCTACATAATGAGTTTCAGGACAGCCAGGGCTATATAAAGAAGAGAAAAGAAAGAAAGAGACCTTGGAAAGTATGTCTTCCACGGCCATTCTGCCTCTTTTGTAAATTCCTTCTGTCACTATTGGGCATCAGGGGAGTAGGGGAAGCAACCACAAACAAGCTGGGAGTAAATGCTTGTGGCAGTGTCCTGATAAAACTTCACTTATAAAAATAGTCATTGGGGCTGTCAGCCCCAGTGGCAAGATGCAAGATGGTTCAGCGGGTAAGGTTCTTGCCTCCAAGCCTGACAACCTAAGTGTCACCAGAGCTGACACGGTGGAAGACGACAGCCAGCTTCTAAAAACTGCCTTCAGAGCTCTGCATATATAGCTTTGTACCCACTCTTACACATACACACACGACACACACAACACATACACACACATATACACATATACCCACACACCACACACACAGATAAAATACACCACACAGACACACAACACACACATATACACATATACGCACACAATACACACATACATACATACATACATACATACACACACATACTCACACATACATATATATATATATCATCATACATACAACATACACACACATACATATATACACACAGAGAGACAGAGAGAGACAGATAAATATTTTTAAAAATAGCCATACAACTGAGTTTAGCCTGTGGTCTCTATTTTACAGAACCCCCAGAACTGAACCTGGACTGTCTAACTTCAAATTCCTTCCTTCCTTCCTTCCTTCCTTCCTTCCTTCCTTCCTTCCTTCCTTCCCTTTCTCTTTTTTCTTTTCTTTTCTGTTTTTCTTTCTTTCTTTCTTTCTTTCTTTTTTTTTTTTTTTTTGTTTTGTTTTTTCTTTTTTCTTTTCTTTTTTTTAGCCTTGGCTGTCCTGGAACTCACTCTGTAGACCAGGCTGGCCTCAAACTCAGAAATCCACCTGCCTCTGCCTCCCAAGTGCTGGGATTAAAGGGGTGTGCCACCACTGCCCGGCTTTTTGGATTTTCAAAACAGATTTTCTTTGTATAGCTCTAGCTGTCTGGAATTCACTCTGTAGACCAGCTGGCCTTGAACTCAGAGATAATGCCTGTTCTGCCTCCAGAGTGCTGGGATAAAGGCATGCACCACCACCACCTGGCAATTTCAAATTTCTTAATCTCCATGTGTTCTTTAAAAAGGAAAAATAAACAGTAAAACTTTAATGTATTTTGCTTAATCGTAGGTGTCCGAAATATTGTTTCAACATATAATTAATGTGGAAATTTAATGAAGTATCTTAAATTCTTTCTTTGTGCTCTCTGCAATCAGATATGGATTTTGCATATTTCTCATGCTCAGTAACAGATGTAGGCCATGGCTCCCACTAAGGGCCTTGTCGGTACCTCTAGCTCATCTGTCTCTCTCTCTCTTTCTAGGTCTTCCCATGTGCACATTACCCACAGGGCCCATTGAAGGATTCTCAGTCCTTTCCCAGCAACTAGGTTATTCAAATCTAGGCTATTGACTTTGGGGTTGCCCAATGGTGAGTTTTATCACCCCAGGTTCCATAGAGTCATGTAAATGTTTGCGGGATGAGGAGGGAGTGGAGGACACAGTGACATGCCTAGCAGCTCCTACTCTGAAGGACAGGCAGAGTATGTGTAGACACGGCCAAGTCACCAGATAAACAGCAGGACCGTGGAGATGGCGCTCGGAATGCCTTACAATTTAATCCTAGAAGTAGCTCAGATGATTTCTGCTCATATCGTATTGGCAAGAACTTAGAATCGTATATCTTACTGTATGGAGGTTGACAAACATGGTTTAGGAGGTAGCCGTGTTCCGAGGAGGGAGAGAAGAATGAATTCTCTTGAATTCTTGTCTATCCTCCCAGACTGACTGGGCTGTGGTCATAAGTAGTCTTTCTTCTAATTTACTCCTTATCATCTTATTAGTGATTATCTCAATCCTATAGGAAAGAAATTGTGATTCCCATTTTATAGATGAGGAACGGGAACTTTAGGCTATTTTATGGAGAGGAATTTTAATCCAGCAACAGGGCTGCTCTGGCAAGCATTCACATGTCCGGCTGGAATGCAGACACGCCACACACCTTTAATCCCCCTGGCTGGAATGCACAGTTTCAATGCCTCCAACTGTAATACAGATATGCCTTTAGTGCTCACCTTTAGTCCCAAACAATGATGTCTAATTGAGGGCAGACAAAGCGGTGAACCAGAGGAAAATTTGGCAGAATGAGTCAGAGATAGGATATGCCCAAATCTCATGAGAACAGACCAAAAGAGAGGTGGCTTAAAGAGAAACAAGGGACAGAGAGTCAGTTCAATTAAACTCTATTCAGTTATGTACAATTCAGTTGTGTGCAGTTCAGTTGCATGCAGCTGTGCTCAGTTCAGAGCAGAGCAGTCGAGTTGGGAGCAGTTCAGTTCATGGAGTTCAGAGGCAGTCTTTCTAAACAGAGCAATTAAGTCAGAAGCTGAAAGAAGCCAGTTTGAATCAGTCAGCAGGGAGAGGTGTTTGAGCCAGAACAGCTGAGTTGAACCAGCTAGCCAGAGTTCAGAAAGAGCTCGAAAGAGTGATTTTGTCCAGCAGTAAATCTCAGAGGCTGAATTCTAGCTCTAGGTTAGCAGAGGAAGGCTGGAAGCTGAAGCCTTCGATGTCTGGGCTTGCAGAAAATTAGGTTGTACGGAGGCTAGGAGCTTCCAGTCCTAGGCCTAGGGATTGACAGAAACAGGCTGGGCTCAGCCCAAGCCATGTATTCATAAACCTTGGGTATCCCCTTCCTCTGAAGAAAAAAAAAAGCAACATTTACTGTTACAATTTTACCTTCATAAACTGTTATTCCCTTTAAGAGTACATACTTCCTTTTATTACATTTTTTTTTTTTTTTGGTTTTTTTTCGAGACAGGGTTTCTCTGTGTAGTCCGGGCTGTCCTGGAACTCGCTCGGTAGACCAGGCTGGCCTCGAACTCAGAAATCCGCCTGCCTCTGCCTCCCAAGTGCTGGGATTAAAGGCGTGCGCCACCACCGCCCGGCCTTTTATTACATTTTAAGGCTATGTCCTCAACTAGATTTTTCCATTGTGTCTTCAACACATTTAACCTCAGTGGTTAAATGTAGTAATTACTCGAAAAAATGTTGTCAAGTGATGACTGAATTAATATGATGCCCTTATATATTTATGTGCTGATGTTATGCATCCTTAGACACTGACTTCTTGCCACATTTAGATAAATTATTCTTTTTTTTTTTTTGTTTTTCGAGACAGGGTTTCTCTGTGTAGCCCGGGCTGTCCTGGAACTCACTCTGTAGACCAGGCTGGCCTCGAACTCAGAAATCCGCCTGCCTCTGCCTCCCAAGTGCTGGGATTAAAGGCGTGCGCCACCACCGCCCGGCAGATAAATTATTCTTTTTTTTTTTTTTTTTTTTTGGCAGGGCAGCACTGCAACTTTATTTGACATTCAGGTTAGTTCTCATCCACATTGACCGTCTGTAGATTTTTGAATGTGGTAACAGGCACGTAAGTTACCAACGTGTAGAGCTTGTTTGGTGAATCCTCATCTTCATTACGTTTTCTGGACAAACGTACTCGGATGCGATATGGAACATTCCTTATTCCCTTGGCCCAGACAGCTTTATTGAGCCTGGTGTCAATGCGCACATCTGGAGTCCCCATTTCCTTCATGGCAAACTTCCGAATTTCTTTGAGTGCCCGAGGAGCACGCTTTTTGAAGCCTACTCCATGGATGCGCTTGTGAATGTTGATGGTGTATTCTCGGGTCACCACCTCGTTGATGGCAGAACGGCCCTTCTTCTTCTCGCCACCCTTCTTTGCGGGAGCCATTCTGCCGGGCCCAAGATGGAAAGGAAGGGCGCAAGGAATTGTGGGATAGAAAGTCTAGATAAATTATTCTTATAAGACCTAGCTTTTTAAAATGTAACTACTCTTCCAGGACAGCCAGGACTACACAGAGAAACCCTGTCTCGAAAAACCAAAAAAAAAAAAAAAGAAAATGTAACTACTCAGTGAAGATTAGGGACTGTGAGAAGCATGGAATCAAAGGGTTTGTTCTACTCTCTTGATCAGTATTCTACATTTCCAATACCAGGTATGTGGAAACTTTCCCTATAGACCAAGAAGTTCTTCATTAATCTGTTTGCCTATAATTCAGTTTTATTCTAACAATATCTACTTGGGGTCAGAGTCATATCCTGCACGTTAAAGTCTTAGCCCCACAGGATTGCCCAAATGGCATATACTGATCACAAATTGTAACGTGACAGCTCTAATTTTGACCTACCATCACGGGTCAGGGGTTTTATTATCCTCTCTTTGGGGCCTAATGAAATAGAAAGAGAGAGCCTCCTGGGGACAAGAGATAATAGCTTCCATCTCTTTCATCCATGACCTGTTCTCCTCTGCTATCAATATAAGGGGTGTGCCTGTCTGTTCTCAAACCTTAGGGGTTAGGGGAGAATTAACAGGCATAGAACAGTGCCTGATGTCTGAAAGGACAAACAGCCCACTGATCTGTATTTTATACAGGGAAATATCCTTAAACTATTAAAAGATTTTTAAAAAAAATAACCATCTCACAGGCAGATCTCTGTGAGTTCAGGGCCATCCTTGTCTAAGTAGCCACTACCAGGACAGACAGATATAGAGAGATCACGTTTCAACAACACAACAAAAGAAAACAAAATGAAACAAAACCAAAAAAATGCCATCCTTAGGCATAGTGGGGCACATGTCAAGTCCCAGCACTCAGGAGACACAAGCAGATGGATCTCAATGAATTTGAGGCCAGCCTGCCCTCCATGGTAAATTCCAGGCTAGCCAAGTCTACATAATGAGACCCTGCCTCAATAAACAAATAAATAAATACTGTCTTCATAACTGAAAAAAAAAAAAAAAAAAAAAAAAAAAAACCAACCAACCAACCAAACACCAGACTTCAGTCCACTTCAACAACTTGATAAACTGTGTATTATTTTCTGTCAGTGAGTAGCCTGAATCTCCTGAAATCCATCTCAACTCAATCATATTTTTCCTTCTCATTAAAAATTTTACCACAGACAGAAAACCCCAAAAAGTTTTGACTGAGAGTTTTGTACTCTATATCTCAATTTTTATTTCTATAGTCACTGGGGGAAAAAGTCTCCTTCTGTCTAATGTGACAGTTTTTTATTTTTTTATGGTGGCTTATAGAACACAGGGAATAACTGGCTTATATTTACAACTATACTGGATTATCAAATGACTGTTTTTTTTTTTTTCCCTTGGTTTTTTGAGACAGGATTTCTCTATGTAGCCCCGGCTGTCCTGGAACTCACTCTGTAGACCAGGATGGCCTCAAACTCAGAAATCCGCCTGCCTCTTCCTCCCAAGTGCTGGGATTAAAGGCATGTGCCACCACCGCCCGGCCATCAAATGACTTATAAACTAAAACAAAACATAGATATGAGCCGGGCAGTGGTGGTGCACGCCTTTAATCCCAGCACTTGTTTTGAGTTTGAGGCCAGCCAGGTGTACAGAGTGAGTTTCAGGACAGCCAGGGCTATACAGAGAGACCCTGTCTCGAGAAAGAAAAAAAAAAAAAAAAAAAAGATATAAACGGAGGTGTCACAATACAAACATGATTGATTAAATATCTAGTCCCTCTTTAGTTTTAGTTTTGTTTGTTTGTTTTAATCGTGGCTTAAACCAGATGTGTCCAACCCTCCACCTTCAGCTCTGAAGAGAATAAATTTGGCCCTACCCAAAGTTGCAAACTTACTTAAAACATTGAGTTTCGGGGTAAAATTATCTTGATTAGATAGTTACTGAGTGTGATATTTGTAGATGACAATTTCATGTCACCACCTCACACAAAATAAACGTCTCCTCTTGTTATTTATGCGGATGTGCAGACTGAGTTTTACAGAGGCTGTGTAGCTTCCCATGCGTTGTCTTTCTGGTGCACAGAGCTGAGATGCTGCATCACGTGGGAAGTAGTCATGGTGACGTTGACGTGATGACGTTGACGTGACGACGTGTGACGTATGACATGACAACTTGTTGATGTGTGGTGTGTTGAGTGAAACAGCGATTATCAACAGTGTTTTAATGTACTGTTTCAGAGCTAGCTCTTTAATGTTCTTTAGAAAGCAAGTCACTATTAGCATTTGATAATTAGGGTTGGCCCCATACCAACTTAGCTGTGCCACACACGCTGTGTGGTTTGCTTTGCAGTCTGCTCTCTGATTCTCTCTGCACCAGCAACTGGAATGTGGGTGATGCAGAAAACCCCGTTTTCTATTTTCTTGCCAATTAATGTTGATAATAAAAATAAATATTGTCCTCCAGGAGCAGGGGTGAGTGGATCTCATGTAAGTTCAAGACCTAATTCCTGCAACTACTCCCGATCTCCCTCCGGTGAAACCACTTTCCCACCCTGGCCAAGGACTCCAGTGACACGTTCTGCAGGTTTAGCTTCCAAGTCAGGGTCATCCCTGATCTTTATGAATAACCCTTCCATCATACTTCTGTTAGTAACCACAGGGAGAAACAACAACAGTAACAACAACAACCCAACAAAACATTGCTTCACCAAATTAGACTTTAGTGCAATTATTGCCTTCGTTTGTTCTGAGTTTCCTTTCTGGAGTCAGTAGGTGACGGTGATAATGATGGTGGTGGTGGTGATGGTGGTGGGTGGTGATGATGATGTGACCCCAGGAAAAGTCCATCACACCGTTCCTCATTCAGTTGCACGACTACTCTGTATGTTTGCCTACCTAGTCTATGATTGGGCACACTCTAGTATTCCCACACACAACTCTTAAAGTTATCCCCTTTCTCTAAACATATTTTTATTTTGTGTGCATTGGTGTTTTGCCTGCATGCATGTCTGTGTGAGGGGGCCCGGTCCTCTGGAACCGGAGTTATACATACAGACGCCCATACACATAAAATTAAAAACATAAATCTGTGGATCACAATAGTATGGGAGCCTTCCCCTTCCAGCTGTATTTCCCAGCTTGGTTTTTTTCAGTGTTGATCCAATTCTAACCCCCAGCCTCATGCACCCTACTTTTCTCCCACTCCCAGTCTTAGTAACTAAAGTCCTACGAATGAATGCATCTCAGTATCCTTGCTCATTTCCTGAAGTCAAGGGGGTGCTGTTGTTAATTGGCTAGTGTGCTCTTTGCATAGTGGGCAGATCAAGAAGCTGAGGTTGCTTCTCACCATTAACAAATTGCTCTCGGGCGGGCACCCTTTAATTCCAGCACTTGGGAGGCAGAGGCAGGCGATTTCTGAGTTCAAGGCCAGCCTGGTCTACAGAGTGAGTTCTGGGACAGCCAGGGCTACACAGAGAAACCCTATCTCAAAAAACAAAACAAACAAACAACAAACAAAACAAAACCACCACCACAACAAAACCCCACAAAACCAGTGAACTGGAAATGAAAACACAGTAAGCCTGGGATAAAAAGCTCCATGGAGAGAGAGCCTTACTACTCTGAGGGTCAGAGAGATCACAGAATATTTAGGCCTGAAGATGAGACGGAAAGTGGAACCTTCTAACAAGGGCAGATATAAGGAGGTGCATCTCGATGAATGTTTGCAAGTGAAGATGTGTGGACAGAGGGATACACTGTGGGACACACTGTGACACACTAGCTTCTATGATGAGATGTGTTCTATGCTTTGTTTGTGTGTGTGTGTGTGTGTGTGTGTGTGTGTGTGTGAGAGAGAGAGAGAGAGAGAGTGTTTTTATTCTGGGGTAGAGGTTACAAGGGTGAAGGGCAGATATGAGGGGATAGGGAGGAGAGCAGAATTGGGTGCATGATGTGAAACTCACAAAGAATCAATAAAAAGTTAAAAAAAACAGAAGGAGGTATAAGAATGACAAGAACTTTAAGCTACTATGAATTAAGCTACTATGAAAAGAATCAAATCTAAAAATGAAAATAATAATAATAATGCCACCCACGTTGTCATCATGACTAGACTTTCCTAAATAAAGGCCAAGGGAGCAAATTACCACCAATTCCAGGAAATCTTTAAAAGGGTTGATGCTCACGGGTGATGGTGATGTAGTTTACCTTTTGGAAGTAACGATTACATGGTTTTCAACACTTTATCAAACCCTTTTTAGTATCAACACCATTTGTTTTTTATTTGTTTTTGGTCAGAATTCAACAATAAAGAGTGCAATACTGATTGTATAACTACATAAAGATGTTTTGTTTTGTTTTATTTCCATTACTAAGAACTGATTTTTAAACCATGTTGGCAGCTCATGCCTTTAATCTTTGCACTGGGGAGGCAGAGGCCAACCGATCTCTGCTCCACATAGGGAGTAAGTACTAGGCCAGCCAGGGTTCCATAGCGAGGCCCTGTCTCAATAAGTAAAGACAAAGGACAAAACAGAGAGTGATGTTTAGAACAGAGGTGGTTTGATATCTGAAAAGAGGGAATTATGAGTCCGTTCAGATTCAGTTGACAAAATGCTCGATACGAACTCGCCTTAGTTACTTTTTTAAATGGTGGTGACAACATGGCTAACTGAAATAGTGTAAGGAAGGAAGGATTTCTTGTGGCTTAGAGTTTGAGGGTACACTCTGTCTCTCACGTCGGGACAGCATGGCGGCAGTGATCACACTGCATCTAGTCAAGAGCTAAAAGGCCATTTGTGTTGGCTTGCGTTCTCTTTTCTGGTCAGTTCAAGACAGCCCATGCATTGATGCCAACACAAAAGGGGCTTACCACTTCAGTGAACACAAGTTAGAGATTCCTCACAGACACCCAGGTTTTTCTCTTAGGTCCTGTCATATTGATACTGGCTTTGGAACAACTCATTTCATGATGCCTAGGCTTGAAGTTTTTTTTTCCTAATGTGAATTCCATGAGTTGGCAAAAAGGAGGTGATCTGATCATTTGAACAGTCCTGGATTCGATCCTAGATCTCCCATGTGACCTTGAACAACTAGACTAATGCTAATTACAGGCATTTTGAAGTTTCAGGGAAATTAATAGCTAGATGCCCTGGGACCTTTCCTTAAAAAAAAAAAAAAAAAAACCCTGAAGATTCCAAACACTTTGTTTAGCTTTTATAGTATAGGGTCTCACTAGGAAGCCAGGCTGCAGGAGAGTTCAAAATCCTACGGTCTTTTATCTCCAGAGTTCTGGTTTAACTGGTGTGTGACATTACTCCACTTTCCCCCAGAGAACTTTGTGTGCATTCCAGATACTGATAGTTATCTTGTTGGAAATTAACAGTGATTCTTTTTTTTTTTTTTCCTACAGGGCCTTAAGTATTCCATGCTGGCTTAGAATTCCCTATGACCCTAAATTACTTATCCCTGTGCCTCTAGCTCTGCAGGGCTGCAAATCCAGAAGAATGATGGCCATGTGTGGTTATATGATCCTGTGGTTTAAACCTGGGACCTTCATGCATATTAGGCAGTTTACCAAATGAGCTATACCCTAAGGCCTCAAAGAGAGTTATTCTTTCACTAAAATAATAACAGCACATAGCCTTTTGTATGCACATATCTTTTTTTTTTTTTTACCAAGTTCCTCTATGCCTGATTTCACAACAGATAACCAGTTCTCGGTCTGTCTGTTTTTATTTCCAATGTTGCCCTATCTATCCTATGATGTATAGTGTCTGGAAGACTCCAGTGCAGGCTTGTGGGAGAATGGTGATGTAAATGTAGACAGTGCCTTAGTATTATAGACAGATTAACCTTCCACCGTGAAGACCACACTTGGAACACAGCTGTTTTATTTGTAGATCTCGGCATTGTGGCACATACCACAATTGATGATACCTGCATGGGTTTCACAGTGTGGCCCTGCCTAAAAAACATAACCCCCCCAAAGCACCAAACATCAAGAGTTAATAGAACAGGTGATTTGTAATCAATTGAAAAATAGCCGCAAGATTTCATAAGCTTAAGGGTTGATTGACTTTTTCGGAAGATGGAAAAATCGAGACGCTGATTGTTTTCATTATAAAGCAGTAAGAATACGGAAATACGCTCTTTGCTTCCATCAAATGAACTAAAGCAGAAATGAAGGGTTGCCTGTTAGGTAAACATGATGTGGAACACCCTAAAAGGTGTAGAGACACCCTGAGTTAGGCCGAAGACGCCGCTGCGGTGGTCACAAGGGAAGAGCTGTAGTTCTTACCCAGGTGGGAAAATGGTTTCAGAGGAGAGGAGGGGCAAAGAAGTGCATGGATTAGGCCTGGATGAGGATGGGAATCCCAGCCACGTTACTGCAAAGCCTGCCACTAGGCTGCTGTCCCTAACCCAGGCAAGGAGAACCAGGGGCGGGACGTATGGGTCGTCGCGGGGGACTGGATTTCCATCCCAGCGCAGAGTGAAGAGATGGCGAGCAGGAGACCGTCTCTGGCGGGAAGCCTAAGGTGCTGGGGGGAAAGAAGGACGGCTCTGTTACCAGGCAACACGGTCCAGGCCCGCCTCCCGCTCCCTTGCTAGGCAACGCCGAGGCCAGGGGGAGGGCGGCGGAGCAGCCCTACGTGCTGACGCTAATTGTATATGAGCGCGAGCGGCGGGCTCTCGGTCTTTTTTAGCGCCATCTGCTCGCGGCGCCGCCTCCCGCTCCTCCCGCCGCCCCCGGGCCCGCCGCCGCCGCCTGAGTCACTGCCTGCGCAGCTCCGGCCGCCCGGCTCCGCGTCCGAGCCTCCTGGAACGGTAACGGCTGGGACCGGGAGGGTGGGGAGGGCGGGGAGCCGGGGCTGCGAGATGTTGGGCTGAGGCCGCGGGTAAGCGCTCCCGAGGGGCCGTGCGGCCTGGGGGACCCCGGGGAGCGGCTGCGGGGCGCGCGGGACGGCGAGGCCGCGGGAGAGCGGAGAGGAGGAGGAGGCCACGCCGCCGGCCGCCCTGGACTCGCCCGGCCGCCTCTGCCTCGGTGTACCCCCCACCACCACGAGGGGAGCCCCGCGAGGCAGGCCGCGGGGATGGGGGACATGGAAGGAACGGTGGCCGCGAGTTCCGCCCGCAGGGAGGGGCTGCGCAGGCCGCGGCCTCCGAGCGGAGGAGCCCGGGCACGTGGGGACCGCGCCGCGGCCGGCTGGAGACCCTTGCCGCGGGCCCACCCGACCCCAGTCGGAGATGGAGGAGGGATCGCCACGAGTACCAGTCCCGCGACCGTCTCCCAGGCTCCCCCACGGTCTTCCTGGAGGAAAATGTGCTAGCGGATGGGAGGATGGAGGGCCGAGCAGCCTCCACCGCCAGGGTTTTAAGGGGTTAACACGTGCAAAGCGTTCAGCTTAGCTATCTTTTTTTTTTTTTTTTAACAAAGGATTTGTTTTGTGTCTCACAGGTACAGTTAGAACTTCGATGGGTACCGTGGCCGGGGTATATTTGTGTGGAGAGACTTGATGGTAGTCTCCATAAACCCTCCAGATGGTTCTGAGACGAAAGAAGGGCTGGCTTGGTGGGGGTGGGGGGTACTTTGAGTTTAATAGACTGACAGTGTAGTTCTTCCCTTCAGGAAGCCCCCAGAATTCTCACTAGGGATGAAGTGGAAGGACCCGTGAGGTGGAACAAGGCATTAGTAAATACTGACCGAGCTCAGTACGCCACATTTCTGTAAAGATCTCGGGTGGCATGGGAGGGAGGGCGGAGACAGGTCCTGTCGGGAGGGCAGGGCTTCTCAGACTCAAAAGGATGCACCAGGCACATAGGCTGGCTTCCAAGAAGACTACCTACTTCAGACTGTCTCCTATCTCTAAGTTCCAAAATGAAAAACGTTTTAAAGACTTCCCATACTTAACCTGGCAGGGGAGATAACGATGACTTACCCATTGCATTTGGGGTGTGCTGACCCCTGCGATTTCCCCAAATGTGGGAAACTCGACTGCATAATTTGTGGTAGTCGGGGAGCTGTGTTCGAGCCCTCACCTGGGGGGAAAAAAAAACTTCCCAACACCTCTAGTTTCAGGAGATCCAGCATTTTTGCTATTTTTGAAAAAAAGATGCCATCAAATTATCTTTCCAAACTTAATATCCAAAGACTATTTTGGATTAGGGGAGTACCTAAAATTTAATTTATTTTAAAACTACAAGTGGGGGAGGGAGGTTTGGTGGTCTTGTGAATTCTTATCTCTAACACTTGTTTATGGTTGAAGTATACATCCCAGATTTAAACTGTACAACTCCTTTAATTCTAAGTCTGGATTGGAGGGGTTTAATTTAGCATTAGTAGGGACTTAGACATCTGTCATAAAATCTTGACTTAATAGATGTTCTTTTCAAGTCAGCGTTTAGATTATTAAATAGAAGTTAAAGAAAGATGCCTAACATCAACAAGAACAGTTCTGTCAGGTTTACCTGTTCTTTTTTTTTAATCTTTGGCCCTAAAATTGACAATAATTTAATACTGAGTATGGCACCTGACTACTCCTTTCATGAGATTAAAAATAACACTCTTGGCAGTGCCAATGTCTCTAAAATTCTATAGTTTATTTCCTTATTTGCTTGCTTGTATTGGCTTCAGGTGATCTAAGCCAATACAGGAAAGGGGCTAAAGAAGAATCTGTCCAGTTAAGTTCCCAAAGGATTAAATAATCTTATAGATATATGGGTGATAAACCTATTCTGTCCTGTATCTCATACCATGAGCAAGGAAGCACCTGATTTGTCTGGGTATAAAGTATTGGGCTGTGAGGATTGGGAAGGAAGTCGGAAATGCTTAACGTAATTACCATGTGCTTTACAGAAAAACTGTTAGAATCGGTTACACTTGATTCAGCCTAGTTTCATCGAGTTCTTGTGTATGCTTGAGGGAAGGTCCGAGTGGCTGTCTTACACCTGCTTTTAGACTGCTGGACCATGTTACTGGGTTGACAGGAAGGAACTGCTACACCCTGGATTAGCAACTTTCATTGGTAAAAATGTACAGTTTGGACTTTTTTACTTCAGAAGTTTCACACTTTGTTTTTAAAGTGGAAAAGGAGCTGTAATTTTCTTATACTAAATAAAATCTACAGGAGCTGGAGAGCTGGCTTTTACAAGTTAAGAGCACTCCCTGACTGCTCTTCCAGAGGATCTGGTTCAATTCCCAACATCATAGCAGCTCACAGCTGACTGTGATCCTGGGGTATCCAACAGCCACATGGGGTACAGACATAAATTAAGCAAAACAAAGGTTACAAAATAGTCTTTGTTTTGTTTTGTTTTTTTTTTTTGTTTGTTTGTTTTTTGTTTTGTTTTTTTCGAGACAGGGTTTCTCTGAGACAGGGTTTCTCTGTGTCTCCCGGGCTGGCCTGGAACTCACTCTGTAGACCAGGCTGGCCTCGAACTCAGAAATCCACGTGCCTCTGCCTCCCAAGTGCTGAGATTAAAGGCATGCGCCACCACTGCCCGCCACCACTGCCTGGCTCCACATTTATTTAATGCTGTCAGATAGTATTAACTTTTTTTTTCTTTTGAAGCTGTCTCACTGTATATAGCTTAGGTAGTAGTACTAACATTTTAACTAGAAAACAGGTCTAGTGTGGTAAAAAGCTTATTTAGGGTTATTTAGTTTTGCAGTGAAGACTTACAGGGTTGGTTTTATTTACATTTTAAAGCTTCATTTTGTATGTATGAGTGTGTTACCTGCATGTCTGTACCATGTGCAAGCTTGGTACCTATAAAACTTAGAAGAGGTGTCAGATCTTTTGGGATTGGAGTTTTAGACAATTGCAAGCTATCAAGTGAGTACCAAGAATCGGCTTCAGGTCGTGCAGGGAAAACAAGTGTTCTTGAACATTAAGCCATCTCTTTAACCCCTTTATATTGAGTTTTAAAGGATGGTATCTGACTTGAAGTCCTGGACATGAGTGTGAAATTCAAAAGCACTGTCCTGGGATTTGCTCTGAGGAGAAGCTACAGTGTAGTTAGGTGCTTTTGTTCAGTATGGAATTGCCTACATATAATTAAATAGTGGCTGCTTTAAAGCCTTATCTTTGTGTATATGAGCTATGCATGTCACGTACTTGAATATGGGTAAATTGTTACTAGTGAGAGAGAAGGGTTTGCCACATGCTAAATCTTTGTAGGGGTACATTTGCTGTTGGGTAATACTCAGGGTGTGATTTTAGATGGAAGGTAGTGTTTTTAAATAGTCCATTTTGCATGGGAGTTTAATACATGGCCCAGTTGTGACTTGACTTGCTATCACTAGATTGGAAAAGTGTTTAAAAAATGGTGCTGTTTAAACTGTTGAATTGGAGCCATATTTGTTGCTGAGCCCTGAATTAATGAAACTTCCAAAAGAACAGCCACATCTGAAAGTCTTGGGATGGAATGAAGTCTGGGAGAAAGCAAGGTCCAAGTCATTGTGTTTACTGCTTTCTTATTATAAAACGATTGCCTGTTTCATCATGCAGTCACTATTTTTCTAAAGAGGAAATACTTGTCTGTTGATTGGTAGGTATCTCAGGAGATTTTCCAGAAAATGATGTATCAGAAGGTAAGCAGTTGATAGTGGGTGCTTGAATATCTAGCTACTAGAACACAGTAACTGATCAGAGTGTTTTGTGTAGTCAGGTGTTTTGTAGCCTTTCTACTTCTGTGGACGATTTTACTTAGTTCAGATTAATTGTCTTAAGGAACATTGATTAGAAACCAGCATCCTTTCCCACTGAGATGGTCTGTACATTCTTGGGTTCCACACTGAACCTTTTCTATCTCATGATGGCCTTGATTTTCCCCCTCATGGTACTATAGTGATAGTTGGTTGGATTTTATTTTACCTGTAATGATGGTGGGATTATTATTTAGCTGGATAGAGTGACATACACCTGTAGTTCAGCACTAGTGTATCTGAGGCAGGAGGATCACTTAAGCTCAGCAGTTTGAGTACATCCTGAGCAATATAGTGAGTGGTACCACATGTAAAAATAAATATTTGGATACATACCCAAGTCTGTCCAAGTGTTAGATTATTAACCTGGAATCACTTTGCTTCTAGTTAAAGCTATATGTAAGAGAATATTTCTAATGAGATTGCTTGGAGATATTCTTTGCTTCCAATTACCTGCTTTACCTTCATTTAATTTTCTTCATTTTTAAAGGCTAGTTTGGTTGCAGATGGTGTAAAACCATTTGTTAATACACTTACCAAGCTTGTGTACGTGTACCACTGCCTGCAGCACCACTGCCCGCAGCAGTGCTTTGCCTTTACTGCCGTCTGTCAGTTGTTTATCTTCATTAGGAGAGTAGTAGATTTATTGGGTTCCTTTAAACTGTGGATTGGTGTCTTATATCAAAATTCTAGAAATTTCTTACTGTTGTATCCTTTGTACTTGTAGAGTGTGTCCAGTCTCAGGTTTTATTGTGTTCTAACTCTTGAGTACTTTCTCAGGCCTGCCTTACTGCAGTATGACCTCCAGCTTCCTTTGAACTGAATTCATTCCTCAGCTGAACCTGATGTATTGTTAGGCCAGCCTATTTCCTTACTTTTATTCTGCAAGTTCTATTTAGTTATTCCCTAAATTTGATATCTTTAGTAGATGGTTGTTTTGTTATAGAGTGTGTTTTCTTCCTTCAACTCCCTTTACTCTCTTCCTTCCTGAGATCAAACTCAGACCTTTTGAATGCTGTGGGAAAAGTCTTTGAATTAAATATTTAAGCTTTTGTAGTATAAGACTAGTTTTTTGTTTTTATGAAGTTGAAGCTTAGGAAGAAGATATCTTTCACTTATTGTGGATGTGCAAGTGCCTGTAAGTAGAATCTACTAAACTATATAGCTTCAAAGTTTAGGGGACAATGTAGTAGATGAAATTGGGCTATTAGTCCAGAAATGGATTATTTACTGGGGTATAGCATTTGGGGTTTCTGCTTAATTTGGGAGGGTTGCTGTAAAGAATTTATGGGGCTGGGAATTGAACACAAGGCATTGCAGGGAAACTGAGTTGCTTCCCCAAGTGTGCCCAGGATTTTGATAGCTCAGGGATATTAAAACTAAGTTTCCATTCTTGGCTGGGTGCCAAACACACATGTAATCTCATTTAAAGAGGAACTATAAAACATTCAAGGCCATCGGCTCTGAACTGAGTTCTAGGCCAGTCCGAGTCCATGTTGTGTGAGGTGCTGTCCCATAGCACAGGGGAAGATTGAAACCCTTTAGGTTTAGTCATGGCGGCCACAGGCTCAGTGACTCCATGCTTGTGCCGAGTCAACTCCCCCAAATAAGTGAGCTTTTCTTTTTCATTTGATAATGGCAGTTGACCTTTGGGCAGAAGTAGCTTCCAAAGACATCAGCTTTGGACTAAGGATTTCTTAACTGTTTTGCTAGGACTTCTGTGCTTTCACAGTTTTTTTTAGGTTTTTTGAGACAGGGTTTCTCTGTGTAGCCCTGGCTGTCCTGGAACTCTGTAGACCAGGCTGGCCTCGAACTCAGAAATCCACCTGCCTCTGTCTCCCAAGTGCTGGGATTAAAGGCGTGTGCCACCACCGCCCGGCCTAGGCTTCAATTCTAAGGCATTCCTATGTTCTCAGTGTTTTTCTGGTGATACTGAATAGTTGTTTGGGGTCTGGGCTGTCTTCACGCAGGGGAGCTGTGTTCCAAAGGCTTGATAGTACACCCTAATGGAAGGCTGAAGCAAGGTTGCTCTGCTGAGCTGAACCACGTGTATGATGGTCATATGACTTGAGAGCTAAGCACATGTTGAAGCTGCTATAGTGTTGGGTCTCAGTTGTAGCTCTCTTCAGATCCTGATTCAGTTGTCTCTAGAAGCTTCCAGATGCTAAGAGGAGCTTGAGAGGGTAGATGAAAGTAGATTTTTTAGACAAAGTCTTCTATTTAGGTCAGGCTGGTTTTCATAAAGCTCAAAGAACTAATAGTTATACAATGCTGAAACTGTTAAAGACCTCAAGAGTCATAGAAAGGGCAGTAGTTAACCAAAGTTTTGTTTTTTGAAATGAATTTGAGTTAAATTAATGGTTTGGGCTCGCAAGATGGCTTACTAGGTAAAGTTGTCTGCTACCTGCCTGATGACCTCAGATGTATCCCCAGGACCCATATGGAAAGTGAAAACCAGTAAATTGTTCTCTGAACTCTCACATGGTGCACACACAAACACCATTTTAAAATACAGAGTGTTAAAGTGGGTAGCATATACCTCTAGTCCCAGCTTGGGAAAGCAGGGGACAGACAGATCTCTGGGTTGAGACCAGCCTGTTTCATGTATTGAATTTCAAATCAGGGTTACACTAAAGAAAGCCTGTCTTTTAAAATAAAAAATATTCTAAGGAGCTAAGTTAAAATTGACCTTTCACTATCATTAAAGTATTTGAATAAGCCGGGCGGTGGTGTCGCACGCCTTTTATATTTTTTTGGTTTTTTGGTTTTTCGAGACAGGGTTTCTCTGTATAGCCCTGGCCTGGAACTCACTCTGTAGACCAGGCTGGCACGCCTTTAATCCCAGCACTTGGGAGGCAGAGGCAGGCGATTTCTGAGTTCGAGGCCAGCCTGGTCTACAGAGTGAGTTCCAGGACAGCCAGGGCTACACAGAGAAACCCTGTGTTGAAAAACCAAAAAAAAAAAAAAAAAAAAAAAAGGTATTAGCTCTATCACTGATCTATAAATCTATTAAATGTGGTTTCTTTTGTCTATGTGGAATTATAAAACCTAGCTTCTGAAAATTGTTTTGTATAATACTGTGTTCCATGTTTTTTTTCTTAACACATGATTTTAAAGGGAATATAAAATGACTAGATTTAGGGTTCACTTCAAATGTCTTTCCTACCTTTAAGCAACTCACGCTTGTTTTTAACACTCTTTTTTCCCCCTTAGGTATTTGGAGTTCTTACAAGATGGCAGACATTGACAAGTAAGTGGGGACCTTGGTCCCTTTTCAGATACTTTGTTGTGATATAGTTATTAGGACAGATTGTAGATTGTGGAAATGGATAGTGCTTACATCCTTTGGTACCTACTATACTATTGGAAGTTGGGCATAATATCTACTCTAAAATACATTATATAATCATTCAAATAGAGTAAACCACCCCCTGGCAATGGGCAAAGAGACACCTTATTAATGGTGTTGTTCTTAATCAGTCAGGGGCAGAGCAGATGGCAGTCCTTTGTTCATCCTAGCTTGATGCCTGGCTTGGTGGCCAAAGCTGTTTCATGCCTAGGGCACAGTATCCACATCCCTCAACCCCTCTGCAAACAGCCAGGTATGTGGCACATGCCTTTAGTCCCAGTACTTGAAAGGCAGAGACAGATGTCTGGGAGTTTGGAAGCCTCGTCTACATAGTGAGACCCTATCTCCAAGAATACCAAAAGTGAAAAATACAGTAAACCGTTTGTTAGTATGATAATAGGTTGTAAATACTTGGGAATTTTTAGCATGTGTGTAATTCTCAAAACATTCTCTTACTAACACTAAGGTGTGTAAACATGTAGAATTGAAACAGCAACAGTATACATACAAGTTAAGGGTGGGAAGATGACCCTTCTCAGTTGTAATCTCGATTTTAATTCACTTTGCTTTTCCTTAGAATGTTAATATTGGCTTGGAGGTGGGTGGGCCAGTACTGGGAATAGAACCTAGGGTTTCACAGATGCTAGGTCAGATCTGCCGCTGAGCTGTCGCAGCTGTGTTGGATGTTGAAGAACTGACTAGGAAACAGTGACCTAAAGCAGTGTGTTGACTGTTAGTGGCTTCAACTTGAGGTTCTAGGATTTGTTCTGATGGCTCGGAACATGGGTGTAAGCAAGTTTTCACTCAGTGTTTCAAGTGTGCATGACTGTTTTACAGGAATGTGATCAGGGAGAGTGGGATGGACAATCTTAGCATTATAATACAACACAGTAAGATCATCAGTGACTTTTTACATATCAAGGGCGTGCAGTTGGTAGAGGGACTTCAACCAAGAGAAACTGTATGACAGTTGTGGCCTGTGGCTATGCTTGCTCTTTAGAAGAGGGCAAGAAAGTCAGTTACTTTGACATAGCATGACTAAAAGCTGTTATTGCTTATGCTTGATAGTTAAGGTATAGAATACTAATGAACATTTTTATTGAGAATTTTGAAGGCACTGTTACCACTTTGCCTCCAGTGTGATACTGAAATTCAAAGCCATAGTTCTTACATTCTACTTACATTCTATTTCTTTTGATAAGTTTCAGTAATTGGCTTTAGTTTTTAAAATGTCTAGTTTTGTCTAACTTATCACTTGATAATAGCCTTGTAGTAGCAGGCCCTTTGATTCAGCCAAATTCAGTGGCTTTCAGTTGTACTCTGTCCATTGGCTGTGTCTTCTTCTGCAGCCCTTGTTAGATGCTCTATGCTCCTCTTATCTCCTATCGACTTTATCATCTTTGTCTCTCTGCCCTTCTGTCTGGACAGATGTAGAAACTTTTTTCTGTTTGTGTTCTTAAATCTACTGCTTTCTTTCTCTCTTGCTCTTTGTTTCTTGTTCCGGTTTCATTGATTGTCCTGTCTTTGAGTGTTTCTTTCCTATTTAGTCTTATTTACTCTTTAAGTTTTCTTTTCTCCTTTTGTTTTAGACTTAATCTGTAATAGGCTTTCCTAATGAGGTAGGATCACCTGCTTGTTCTGGATGCGAGCATTGAGAGACATTAACAGTAGCTGATGAGAACATAAGGCTTGGTAGAGGGTATGGGTGCTGTGGGGCTCCAGGGTGAGCTCAGGTGCTTGCTGTAAGAACTCCCCCGTGTCAGTGGTTTTCCTTGGTGAGCAGTGGTGGGATCTAGAGCTGCCTTCCAGTGTTGTGGGAATCAGCTTAGAAGAGGGCAGCTAAGGAGGGCTTCAGTATTCTCATACTCATATGTAAATAAAACTAGTCATAGTAGGCACTCAGTGTCTGCTTCCTCAGGCCAAGTTGTGAGTTCTGTTTCCAGAGTAGAAACTGCCCTGTTTCTGAGAGGACTTAAGGGTTAAACTACTTAGTATTTCACTCAGTCTTCCCCAGGTTACCCATCTTTGTTCTTTGTCCCTACTTATACAGAAGTGTCGTCAATACCATTAACTTTAATACTGTCCGTCATGCTTATCCTTTCACATTTCCCACTTAGATTTCAGTTCTTCCAATAAAGTTGATTGTTGCTTATGTTTTCTGGCTTCAATTTTTTGCTCTTCTTTCTTTGATAAAAAGTGTTAACTCTTTATCTTAAATAACACTTGAATACTTTTTTGTTTTTAAGTTGATTTTAGAAGTATTTTATGGATGAATGCTCTATCTGCATATATACCTGCATGCCAGAAGAGGGCATCAACTCCATTATAAATGGTTATGAGCCACCATGTGGTTGCTGGGAATTGAACTGAGCCATCTCTCTAGCTCCCTGATTTTGGAAGTATTAAATTAGATACTATTATGTCATCTTAGCTTAGTAGCCATCATTTTGTAAACAATTAGAAAAACTGCAGATTGATTATAACAGCTTGATTACTTTCCTCCTATTTAATTTTATATGGCATTAGGCCTGGGAAGGCAGGGAGAAGTAACTCTTCAAAGAACCAGGAAACTGAGTGTTTTAAGCATTTTGAGCCTTAAAACTACTCAAGTCAAGTAGTTACTTCAGCTGTTTTGTTACTGTGTCTTATATTCTAATACTAAATTTGTAGTATTTATAGAACCAGAAGTAGGCTGGATTTGACCATACGATAATAGCTTCTGAATTTTTTAAAGCCCTAAGATAGAGATGGTCAGTAAATATTTGAAGATGCTAACGGAGCAGCTGATGCACGCAACACTGGCCCTGTGTGCATGCCCAGTAGATCTCAAGGAGTCAAAAGGACACAAAAGCAATTATTGTCTTTAATAATTTAATAATGATGTTAAGTGAGGCCCATGTCTGTCTATAGTCCTAGTAAGGACTCTGGAGATTGAGGCTTGAGGCTTAGTTGGCCTTGTAGGGTGCATGTTTGGCAAAACCTTGTGAAACAAACAAACAACCCAAAGGAAGATTGTCCTTAATCTCATCCCCTCTAGTGCTAGATGGAATCTCATGTCCACAAAGTAGGTTTTTCTGATTCTCCAAGACGATGAGAAAGATGTTACCTTTAGCGTAATGGAGCCATCCTGGTTAAATTTAAGCAAGATGTTGTTTGGCCAAAGACCTTAACATTTCTTCTCCATCTTTAAAGTTAAAAAGACAAACAAAAAGCAGAAAACATGTCCAAAGATAGTGCAGTCCTCTAAGTGGTCATAACCATCAGCGATAACAGGTGTCTTGGTTTTTGTGTGTTGGTGTTTTGAGATGTGGTTTCTTTGTGTGGCCCTGCTTGTCCTGTTCTGTGAGCTAGCTGGTCTCAAACTCACAGCTCCGCCTCCCTCTGCCTCCTGAGCACCAGCCAGGATCCTCTGTTTTCAAGCTAACATCTTCACTCTTAGAGTTAGTTACTGAGCATCTTCTGGGCTCTCTCTAATGTCTCTTAATGGTCTAATGTGGCTGCTGAAGCCGGAGTCTTAGAGGTTTAAATGATTGTGGTGAAGACGATCTCAGCTCTCACAGCCAGGGAGGCATGGTAAAACCAACAGGACAGAAACTAAATAACTCACTGCCGAACATCAGGCCTGGTGGTGTAGGCCTGTAAACCCAGCAGGAGACTCGAGGCCCATCTTCAGCTACATAGGATGGACTACATGAAACACGTACAAAACCAACAACAAGTAAAATGTCATTGTCAACCTCTAGTCCTAGTTATGAAAGTCCTAGGTATTGCTGCCCTATTGAACTGAAGGTTCTTTATTACAGTGACCCAAGAATGTAGTCTTTGGATACGGGTGAAAAGGTCACAAACTTAATAACCAGCTTTAAAGCTTGAAGTATAAACTGTTGTTGGCTAGATGATTTTAAGTAGAGGTGTTAAAAACATTTCAGTTAATTCAGAGCTAGAAGACTGAATCACTGAATGTCTGTCTTGAAAGAAGCATATTTATTTAGACAGTCAATACAAGTTTCTCTAATCTTGATTTGTAATTCATACATTTAAACTATGGTGTGATGCTATGATATTGTAGCAAAGAACAGTCTGAACTTGATCAAGATTTGGAAGATGTTGAAGAAGTAGAAGAAGAAGAAACGGGTGAAGAAACAAAAATCAAAGGTATTCTTTTAAATTACTTGAGGAGCCAGCGATTGCTGGCATTTGTGTTCTAGACTAGATTAGTGAGAAATGTTCCCCTTTCCTGGACTTGACCCATTGGTCTCCGTCTCCTGATCCATTCCTTGAGCTTAGTAACTTTGTATAGGACACAGGAAGCAGTAAACAAGCAAGATGGGAGTGTAGTCATGGTTTCCCCACTACTGCTGGAGTTAAAGGGCATCTAGCTGTGTCAGTAACTGAGTTTAAAGTGAGAAATACCATAAGGGTTGGAAGTAGGTTGTATTAGGCAGTGCTTCTAAGCTGTGTTTACTATTTAATTGTATAGAAAGCATGTGTGTCTTTCCTTAAGTGCACCCTATTAGACACCGAGAGGGCACTTGACAGTGCAGTACGTGCTATACTTTGTACAAGGAGTAGTACTGATGTCGAGCACATGTGGTCCATGAGTACCAAGGTCACCAGGGGACTCACCTTCAGTTCTAGCCAGATGAATTTTAATTGTAAAAAGAGTCCCTAATTGATGTTGCCAAATGCTTGTTATAACTGTGTATCATTTAGTTACTAAACTGTTAAAAGCTTATAGGTCTCCAAGAATATAACTGAAAAAATTTCTAAATTTAGCTTATATTTCAATTAAATACAATCATTAAAAGTCACTTTTGGCCTTAGTTACAACCCTTGACTATTTTTTGCTACTAAATTAATATGCAGAAAAGGGAGAAATTTAAATATTTGTTATAATGACAAAATTATACATGTACATAAAATAAAGGGACATTTTTATTAAGTATCAAACAACATCCATATAACCTCTTTTTCTCTGGCCTAAAATTGTTGGTGTTTTGTGGTAAGTGTTGACTGCCTTCAGATTACTGCGAGTCTTAGACACCTGGATGAACCTGGGTGAAAACTAAGGTGAAAGGTGGATGAAATTCAGGATACTAGAAACAGAAAAGACTGCACTGAGCTTGTGAGAAAGTCCTAGAGAGGCGGATGCTGTACATTAGAGGTCTTAGAAACCCGAGCTCTCTCCATTTCTCCTCATCACACCAGCATTTATGGGCCTGTTAGGAAGACTTCATGAGTGGATTGCCAGTGGAAAAGAAACAATTTCATGAACCCCTTTTTCAATGCCCCTTTCTTTTTAAAAGCACGTCAGCTAACTGTTCAGATGATGCAGAATCCTCAGATTCTTGCAGCTCTTCAGGAAAGACTTGATGGTCTGGTAGACACACCAACAGGATACATTGAAAGGTACAAGATCCTTTGTTTTTTTTTTTTTCCTACCTTATTTATTTTTCTATAAAAAGCCATCTAAGTTTATCTGTGTGATCCTGGAAAGCTGATGTCTGTTAGTATCTAGTGTAAGATTTGGTGGGGAATTACAACGGAAACGGCTGATTTGATTGAGTCTTGACTTGCTTGGTTCAGGTCCCTGGGTACTGTATTTATCTTAGCCATTTCTATGATTTGTTTAGATGTTTGTTAGAAATGTACAGAATTAGAAATACAAATTAATTTTTTTTTTTTTTTTTAAATACAGATTACTTCTTGTAATTTAAGGCTTAAAATTCCTCAGCTTTCTAGTTTTCAGATCCATGTGTACTATCTTTCCATGCTTACTGGAAATGTTCTCTGGCTCTGTGTCTACTGTTCTTTTATCTCCTTTTCCTTCGATAGGGCCGTCTCTACACAGATTGTACTGCATGGATGCATATCCTCTTTTATATACTCATAAGGAACTATGATGGTTTCTTTGAGCTGTTACTTCGGTAGAGTTGCTACTTAGAGGCCAACAGTCTTTACCTGTATCAGTCTTGTGGCAAGATTTCTAGAAATGCTGTATGTGTAGTGTGAAGGTGGCTTGATTTCCATATCTGCCAGAAGTTAGCATTCAGCTTTTGTAGATTATTTTCTTCTTGTAAACCAGTCTAGAAGGTATGATCTTGTTTTACTTGTATTTCCTGGTAGCTGCTTTTCAGAAAATGTGTGAGCCTGATGGTCCATTTATACCCTCAGTCCATTTTCTTACTGACACTACTTTCATTTTGTTAGAATATTTTATGGCAGTCTTTTTTGCATACTCATTTTCATCTTAGCATTGTAAAAATATTTTATCTATGAAGTCTTTCAGTAAACAGAAATACTTAAGTTTTAGATTAGCAAAATGGCTGGCCTGTCTTACATTTTATGTCTGGATTCAAATTGCTTAGGAAGTCTTAGATCCTACATTCTTGTTGGTTAGTTTTAACTTTTAAATTTAGGTCTTTGATTTCTTCAAAGTCCAACTTTGTACTTGGTGCAGGTAAACATCCACTCCTTCCTCCTCTTTAGTAAGTTCTTAAAAACTCTATTAGCTGAGCTGTTCCTTTTTCTCTTACACATTTAGATACTGTGGCTTCCGAGGATGTGTTGATATCTAAGAGGGTGAGTTGCTGCCATCCTCAACTCTAGGCAGTTTTCATGGTCATCAAGACCGGGATTCTTTCCGTGTCACATTTGACCTTTCAGTCGATCTGGCAGACAAGGTGCTTCTGTTTACACTGTCCTATCCTCCACCTTTATGTTTGACGGGGTTCTCAAATTCTTAATTCCTAAGGTTTGATATTGTTTACATTCAGGTTCATGGATTCGCAGAGTAGTGTATCTTCTTACCACCGTCTCCCTCTATACTTGTATTTACAGTACATGCTGTCTCGGTTGTGATTTTTTTTGTGGAATATTGGTTCCATTTTGCATGTGAAATTCCTGTTCTGAATAGTGTTCTTTTATATTGTATTCTTGCTATACAGAGAATTGCTGTGTTACTAGTGTATCCAATAGCATTGTTAAACTGGGTAATTTATAGTCCTGGCTGGCCTGGAACTTGCTTTGTAGACCAAGCTGAATTACAATTCTCAGAAATGTTGCCTGCCTTTGCCTCCCAAGTACTGGGAATAAAGGAGTGTACTATCATCATGCCTGGCTAACATTTTATTTTAAAATCTAATTTGGTTTGTCCAAGTTTCCTTTCCTGTTAGTTTTGGTTTGCTATATTCTAAACATGTATGTAGATTAGGTTGTCTTGATCTTACTAATGTTTCTTAGCACCTTCATTCCCCTCCCCCGAGACAGGGTTTCTCTGTAGCCGTTGCCATCCTGTAACTCAACTCTGTAGACCAGGCTGCCTTCGAACTCAGATCTGCCTGCCTCTCCTCCCAAGTGCTGAGATTAAAGCTGTGCTCAATGGGCAGGCTCTTAACTTGGACTTCTTTTGCATTTCCTGCTGCTCTCCCATATTTCTGGCTGATTGCGTACTTACTTAGTTTGGTCTCGGTTTAATCTGTCCTTCATGGCCTTCACATTCTTATTTTTATGTATGTGCATGTGTGCTTGCCCAGGGAGGCTAGGAAAGAACTGCAGGTCTTGGAGTTACAGGTGGTAGTGAGCAACCCACCGTGGGTGCTGGGCAATGCAAGAGCAGCCAACGCTCCGAATCACTGAGCCATCACTTCAGTGCCTCTTGGTTTTGTTGTCACTTTTGTAAATACTGACTAGGAGTGGGTAACTTAGGTAAACTATTTGGTATTCTTCTGATGCAAGCCTGGTCCCCAACTTTAAGGCCTGGAACCCATACAAAAGTGGGAGGAGAACCTTCTCACATCTCAGTGTGGTCATTTGGCCTATGCATAGCTCCCCCAACTGGGCAGTAATAATAAAAACTAAGTGCAGAGCAGAGACCAAATTCTGATGGCAAAATTCCATTGTGATTGTGCTGTGTAAGCTATCTGTAGTTCCGTGTAATAACTGTTGGTTTGGTCTGGAAGTTTCTAGGAAGTATATGTGAAAAACATGGGTTCCAGTTCTCACTGTAGACTGGTTAAATTTTAAATTTATAGTATATATGTGTACTCATGCCTTTACATTTTGTAGATTCTTTGGCTATATTTTATTCTAACATTAAGATACGTATTCAAAGTTTCACAATTTGAATCTATGTTTTTATTTAGTATTATAAATTAAAGTATTAAGTTACTTTCAGATTTTCTTTTTTATGAATAAGTGTTGTACCTCTGTGATGGTAGTGTGCATGTGAGAGTGCTTTGGAGTCCCTGGGTATGCAGTAAGGTGGTTTGCAGGCTCCATATCGATCGGTGCTGGGAATTGAACTGGACTCTTCTGCAAAAGCAGTAGGGGCCTGTAACTATTGAGCCCGAGTTACTTTGATTAATTTCATTGGTGTGTTTTGAGAATGAACCCAGTTTGATCTGACCTCAGGCTCACTATGTAGCTTCTTGGCGCTCCTTCCTGTCTCTACAGATTCTGGGGAATCCAATTTAGGTTGTCAGACTTGTGTAAGAAATAGAAAAAAAACTGATCTGAGAGAGAATGGATAATAGTTGAATTCCTTAATTTTAACTACTTCAGTGGTTAGGTAAGAAAATTATTTTATAAAAACTTGGAAAGAAAATTCAACCTGGATTACGGGTATTTCTTGTGTTTGGTTGGGTTTGTTTTTTGTTTTTTTCTTACTGATTTATTTGGCCTGCTTTTATAATGAAAGGATCTGTGTGTCTGTTTTGAATTTTAGTTACTTTTAATTCCTTGCTTCAACTCAGAAACTTATCCACTTGAATGTTTCGGTTTAATGTGTGGAAAGTGTGATTTTTTTTCTGAGATTTTATGTAACTTTGCAGCTTGCCTAAGGTAGTCAAAAGACGAGTGAATGCTCTCAAGAATCTTCAAGTTAAATGTGCACAGATAGAGGCCAAGTTCTATGAGGAAGTTCATGATCTCGAGAGGAAGTATGCTGTTCTCTATCAGCCTTTATTTGATAAGGTAATGATTTCAACTATATTCTAAGCTAACTCAGCAAACAAACTTGATAGTTAGGTATTTCAATGGAATGGGTAATGGGTATGAGAGGTACATGTGAAAGTATCAATAGCAATTATTATTACAAGTTGTATTATTTACTAATTAAATCAGAAAACCAGTAGTTTCAAGTTTTGTGTGCTGATGTTTTTTACATGAGCACTTTTTTGTCTGTTTTAGCGATTTGAGATCATTAATGCAATTTATGAGCCTACAGAAGAAGAGTGCGAGTGGAAACCAGATGAAGAGGAAGAAGTCTCGGTTAGTACCTTGTAGTGTGCTGTATTTTGGATGATAAGGACCGTGAGCAGTTTTTAGAAGTAGCATTCATAAGCAGCTTAGTACTGCTGGGGATCAGCAGTGTCCTGAGGAGAAGATGAGCGATCCTTCAGCCTGGCAGCGCCCACATCTGTAGTTCAAGCATCTCATGTAGTTTCCTTTGACCTTTGGATGACTGGTGAAAGCCTTCCCTGTGCCCTGCCCGCAGTGAGGAATGACAGCGTGCGAGGGCCTGTGCTGTGCTCTGTGACCGAGCTTCTGTACTTTAGCATCACTCCTGCTGCAGGGCATAATCAGTGTGTTACTCTGATTAAGGACCTCAGAGGCTGAACATTGGACACGTTTCTGTTTGCTGTGGCTAAAAATCTTGTTATTAACTCTCTTTGGCTTTTTAAAATGTTCCTAAAGTTCTTGATGTGGGTGGTGCTTCTTTCTAAGGTAGATATGAGAGCATTGATTGCTATGAGATTGAAGTTTTCCAATGAGTGACAGCAGAATTGGCATTAAACCGGAACGCTGTTGATTGAAGGGCTATCAGAAGACCTGTTACAGTTATTCTGTCGTTTGCTGTCTTTTTTTCAAGGAGGAGCTGAAAGAAAAGGCCAAGATTGAAGATGAGAAAAAGGATGAAGAAAAAGAAGATCCTAAAGGAATTCCTGAATTTTGGTTGACGGTTTTTAAGAATGTTGATTTGCTCAGTGATATGGTTCAGGTAATTTAATTCACAATAACACCTATTAACCTAAAAGAAGTTTTTGATATTTAAATATCTGTGGTTTCCTCATGGCTTACTTAATGGTTTTATATAAAGAAAATTCAGTTTTGGTTAATCAAAATATTTTAAATTCATTAATGAAGTGTTATCTTTGATTATTATTAGTTGGTGCTTTCTCATTGTTTGTAATAACCTTGTTTTTCGGTATTTAGTATCAAGTAGGGTTAGTGAGAAAATATTAGTGTTTAATTTGCATTGCACTAAAATATCTTTTCCAGTTTGAAACTTGTTAATCCCAGAGGAATTTGCATCTTAAAATATAAAGCTTTAAAAAAAAAAAAAAAAAAAACTCAACAAAACCCAACAGAGATGTTCCCTTTGGGAAACTGCCTCTCTTGTTGCTGAGCCATTGGCACTGTGGAGTACTATGGCTGGCTTGTGCCTGCGTGTGAGTGCATGTCTGCTAAAGGGCTGATCTCAGTGATGCATGTGAGTGCATGTCTGCTTTGGCAAAGTAGAGAAGGAGCAAACGGCTTGAAACCACAGCAGATAGTAACATAGCCTAGTTTAGAATTTTGTAGTTCTCAGACTGTCAGGCAGTGTGCTGAAGAACCACAGTGTGAGCTAGCTTCACTGTAAAGCTTTAGGGTTCGTAGTTAGTGTATAAAACTTCTCTAACAGATAGATACTCCCTATAGTCACTAATTTGTGTGTGGTTACAGACATTGACCCTAAAATGCCAAATTAAATGCTAATTGTTATTTTAATTTGAAGGAACATGATGAACCTATTCTGAAGCACTTGAAAGATATTAAAGTGAAGTTCTCGGATGCTGGCCAGCCTATGGTAAAAGAAGTTTTACATATTAGTTTTGTATTATGTTACAGATACGTTTTAAAACATGACATTCAAGAGTTGGAGTATGGGATTGAGGCTGACACTAGGTACTCTTAACTAAGTGCATGTTTGCTTTTGGTGCTTGTAATTCTGAACTGCATCCTGTTCCTGTAGGATTTAGTCTTTTTAAAAGTAAAGATAGTGATCTTGGATTAAGTAGATAAAATATAACAGGGAAACTATTAAAGGTGTCAGCCTGGGAATGACTTGAGGCAGATGGTGCTTGGGGCCTGCATGAGGAGAGAGAGCCAGCTAGTAACCTTCATGTCAGCTATGGGTAATGTTATCATGTTAATGAAGGATCATGGTCTGAAGTCAAGTCTTTAAGGTTGAGTCGGGTGTAGCTTCATATCTAAGCACTGTCTTTGTGGGGACATGGAGAGAAGGGAAACTTGGTCATTCATTTAGATTTAACTGACCTAAATGATAATTAAGGTTGAAACTATATTATATCTCTTGTGCCTTTATTTTCATCTGTAACAGAACTAAGGGTTTCCCCTACACCCGTTAGCATTGTTATTCTAAGTGAGAAAAAGAGCGCTAGACTTTGGTCTCAGACTGTTGACTGATGCATTGACATTATGGTTTAAGAACTTACCTCACTTTTGTTTTCTTTTAAAGAGTTTTATCTTGGAATTTCACTTTGAACCCAATGACTATTTCACAAATGAAGTGTTAACAAAGACGTACAGGATGAGGTCAGAGCCAGATGATTCTGATCCCTTTTCTTTTGACGGACCAGAAATTATGGGTTGTACAGGGTGAGTTAATTGGACTAATGTGTTTTGTGTTTAATTGTAGGAAGAGCTTTCGCTGTTCTCCCTCTTCTTGTTGGGTCTGTCCGGGGCCGGATGTTTGGGTTCCCGTTCTCCCTGGGCTGACTATAACGGACATTTATGGGAAGGGACACACTACCTATTCACTTTTGTTACGACATCTTGAGTGCTATTGTAAATCAAGATTTTAAAGTTTTGTTTAGAAAGTATCCTCTAAATTTTAATTTGACATCTAAACACATATGCTAAAGTATGATAAAAATACATATTTTGTTTCCCAAGGTGCCAGATAGATTGGAAAAAAGGAAAGAATGTTACTTTGAAAACCATTAAGAAGAAGCAGAAACACAAGGGACGTGGGACAGTTCGTACTGTGACTAAAACAGTTTCCAATGATTCTTTCTTTAATTTTTTTGCTCCTCCTGAAGGTACGTAATGAGCAGTATCTCAGTTTAGGCCAGATGTTGATGTGTGTTGTATTATTGTACTATGCTTAATTTTTTTCTGATTTGATTTTCTTTTAATTTTGCAGTTCCCGAGAATGGAGACCTGGTGAGTAGAGTTACTAAGAGACTCGCTGACATTGGTTGTTGTTCAGCTCAGATCCCCCTGTCCCTCCTTCCCCAGGCACTGATGTCCTACCATGCCTGTTAACGACTTAGTGTTTGCCGGCATGTGTGTCTGTGCTCCGTTTGTGTGACTGATTCCTGCACTAGTCGGAAGAGGACGGGAATCCTCTTGAACAGAGTTAACATACAGCTGGTTCTCTGGTTTTATAGATGTTGGGAATGGAATCCTGGCTCTTCTGCAAGAGCCGACAATGCTGTTAAATCACTGAGCCATATTAACCTGCTGAACCATCTTGCCAGCTATATTTTGTTATTTCCAAAGGAATGTAGCAAAATTTCTTTTATGGTTTGCTTTGCAAACATGAAGTCCTATATAATAAACAGTCCTAACTTGTATTTACTACAGTTTTTATTGGTGTATATGCTGCCCTGCTAACTTATTTTAATAACATACACATGTAAATGACTTAGTTGATAAGTGGCAGGTAGGCAGAGTTGAAGCTTTGTCACACACAAACTGACAATTGTTTCTGATAGGATGATGATGCTGAGGCGATACTGGCTGCAGACTTTGAAATTGGTCACTTTTTACGTGAGCGTATAATTCCAAGATCAGTGCTGTACTTCACTGGAGAAGCTATTGAGGATGATGACGATGATGTGAGTACATTTAAGTCCTGCTGTGAAGTCGTTGGTTGGGGGTGCCATAGTCAGAATTGGTAAGAGACTAGATTTACTGTTTAGTAAAGTAGCACATAAAGGATTCATAATGAAGCTAATCTGTTGGATAGCTTTTCTCAATTTTGAAGAAGTCTCTTTAGAATATTTGGATTCATTTATGATAGGTTTTTGTTTTTCTGTTAGAAAAACTATTCTGAATTGATAAAAGAAAACGTTACCTTTATTTTATGTTTGTTTTATTTTGCTGTCATTGTCATGAACCAACTAGAACTCTTGAATGTTATGGTAGTATTTCTGTAGGTACTAGAGAGCCTGCAAAGAAATCTTGGGGAAATGCCGTGGCCTATAGCTAACACGCAGCTTGGTAACTGCCAGCATCGATAGCATTTCTCACACATTTTAGTGTTCCGGCTTATGGGCATTACTAGTCTGTGCCTACTGACTTGTTATTCACTCTTATGGGTGTTACTAGTCTGTGCCTACTGACTTGTTATTCACTCACACTTTTACTTGTCTTTTTCAGTATGATGAAGAAGGTGAAGAAGCTGATGAGGTAATGTTTACCAAATGAGCAAATAATTCACTGTATAACAGATTGAGGAGCAATGTATTCCTTTGCTTATAATCATTCTGTGATTTGGGATAAATTTTGGAAACTATGATTTTAGAATTCTACAGCCAAACAATGTATGTATAAGGTTTCAATAAATAAATTGCAAAACTCAGCAACATTTTTTTTTTTTTATTCAAATAATTTTGTTCTGCTGCAGGGTTATCAGCTCTTTGAAGAAGTCAAAAGCTGCAGTAAACTTTTTCAACGTTGGCTGCAGTAAATCTTTTCAATAAAAGCTGTCTGGATGGTCTCAAGTTGTGTTGGGAAATTTTTCATATTAGAAACTTTCAAATTAAATTGTATTATCAACAAACTCTGTAATCATGAAAATCTGTTGACCCATAGAGTATCTTGTGTAAAATTTCCATACATTATGAGCCAGTTTTTTCAAATATGTACCTACTTCATGGATGCATTTTGAACTTTAATATAGGAAGGGGAAGAAGAAGGAGATGAGGAAAACGATCCAGACTATGACCCAAAGGTGAGCAAAACCTGGGCTGGCCGTACACTAACGTAGGACTAGATAAGATCCTCTCTTGCTCATTATTTGAGATTTGGCCTTTTTAAAGAATTAAACCTATTGCTTTGATTATTTTCCATGCAAACGAAAGTTATAATTAGTCAGCTAAAGGATATCTGGATGCAGGAATGCTTTGAACTTTGGATTCTCCAACAACTATTAAAATTATTTGATTCCTAAAGGTCCCAGTTTATAATTCATGGAATTTTAGTGTCAGTAAAACATTTTCTCCTTCAAAGTATGTAATAATAATTTCCAGGATTCATTTGAAACCTAGAATTTCCTTTATTTTGTTCATGTACCATATGCTGTAAAACACTGGGAAGATACTTTATGCATGTAGAAGGGAAGTTAAGAATAAGATATTTTGATAGATATGAATTAGTATTAATAGGAACAGTGGTTATTTTGGGGTTACAGATTATCTCAGGAAATAATGCTGCATTAATGTATACTTCAGTGACTCTGAACAAGATGAGATACTGTGATAATTAAAGTAACTACTGTTTGAAAAGTGCACCAAAATCGGTAGAAGATAGATTGACGTGTTGTTTTCCTTTAACAGAAGGATCAAAACCCAGCCGAGTGCAAGCAGCAGTGAGCAGTGACTGGCCTTGAGGACGGCCTCCCTGTAATAGCCTAAACATGACCCATTTACTTACAGCCTTATGGTTTTGTATTTTCTTGGTAGAATCAGTAAGTTTTTAAGGGAAAGGAAATTGATATTTTAAAGACCAGTTTGTTGTACCTAGCATCCTAACTCTAGCTCTGTCCGATACGTTAATGCACACATCCTCTCTCATGCATGTTCATTCATTGCTGCAGTTGGTTCCTCTGGAATATCTTCATCATGTAGCTACTGGAAACCAACTGCTGAGCATACAGGAGTAACTCTCTTTCCTAAAGAACCAAAGGTGTTTTTAGCTGGCAGAACAGGTGAAGCCCTCCTGCATTAGCTGTGCTTTCCATTCTGTAGTTAGAGGGATGCACATGGCACAACATCATTTGAGGAAGGAAAATTGTGGTTAAGAATTTCCAGTAAGATCAAACTTAATAACTGAGATTAAGGCATTTTTACATTTTTGATGACATAACAAGTCAACTTATGCTTATAGCAAGGTGAACAAACCCTAGGTTCTTTTGAGGAATTAATAGTATTTAATGTACTTTGAAAATTAACCTCCATTAATTAAATCTTTTCTTTGTGGTAGGGCCTACCTTCTGCTTTCCTGGAAAAGATGACTATACATCATTTGAACCTATTTTGAGTTTTTCTGTTGTTTGTTTGCCTATTTTTGTTTTTATAGTCTTAAAATAAAAAATGTGACAGTTTTAGCTCTCGGGATGCTGTCTCAGTTTGTGCTGATTGAGGCTATTGCAGAGGGTTAGTTGGAATTCAGGGGTGCCTAGTTTTCAATATTGAACAACGTTGGAGGAGGTAATACACATGTGCTTTAAAAAAGTGATGTGCTGTAGTTGTTTGAACAGAAAGGTGAAATTGCGCTTGTTAGAACCAAATGCCTTTGGACTCTGTTTATTCTGTCCGTCCTCAGTGCGGCGGATGAGGAGAGTCATGAGCCATGCTGGTTACTGTGCATAACTGAGGATGGGTGGTACTATTGATTCAACTACCTCAGCTCTGTTAAGGCGTATTGGGGTAAATCTCACACACAAACTCTCAGTCTTACAAAATGCTCAAAACAATTGGGCCTCTATACCACGAGTGTGATATTGAGCATTATATTCACACCGAGCTTTGATAATTGAACTGGAGAATGAAGTTTAAACACTTCTAGATCTGAGCCTGTGGCTCCGATTTTAGTGGGAATGAATGAAAGCAGTGTGTGATTTCAGGAGAGTGAAGGGTTTTGGGTTTCTTGAGGTTAGCTTTTTATACCCCCTTCAGATACTTCAAGTGACCTAAGATGGACAAGAGGCAGGGGCGGGTGGCGTTTAGTTTTAGACCACTGAGAGCTACATCTGAAATACCTCAGGCTAGTTACTGTTCACTTTGGGGAAGAAATGTTTTCACAGGGTATATTAATTGGATTGTACTTGGGAAAGTTCCTGCTGTTAATAAAATTTACATTGAGGAAAAATTTTTTGGAGGTGATAGTTCTTTTTTGTGAGATTTTAGTATTAAGCTCTTAGAATGTGAACACATTCTATAGCTGACATCTTCCTGAGATTTTTAACTACTGGAAATCCTTAACCAATTATATTTTCTTTATTTTGAAAATGACTTGGTTGCTTTTTCTTAGATGGTTTCTGCTATTTTCTGTAATCATAGTTTGTCTAAACACAGCCTATTTTCTTGAACATTAAAGTTTGTAACCTAAAGATAGGATCTCCTTTTCAGTGAACTTTCAGACTAGTGCAGGCTTCCCTTCCTTCTGTAGGAAGGAGCTGTTGCCAAAGCAAAGAGGGAGCTGGCTCTTGTGTATGGGAAAGTGCTGTGTGGAGCTTCAGGGGTCAGTGTTTATTATGACATCTGTCGGTCCCCAAATGGTCTATTCTTCTCCTCTAGAAGTCTGAATATGTAATCTGAAATCCTTAATAAAATTGGATCTAATTTTATAAAATACACTGGTGATATTTGAAGTTTTTACAACTATACATAACTTTGAAGATGGGAGAGCCGCTAATTCTGTGCTTCAACCACTCTGACCTGTTAAATAAAATTAATTTGAAGAGAGTCTTAGCATGTTAAGTCTGCAATAGGATGAGAAGAAAAGGATCTCGTGGTCTGCAAACATTTCATCATCTACAAACTACAGTTCTGAGTTTATACTTTCATTGTTTAAACTATGATTCATGTGTGTCCTCTAAGAAACCATGGAAACCATATACAGTTTTTTCCTGAGTTTAAAAACAGCATCAGTTTGATGGCGTCAGATCCTTTACAACTGGAGTTACAGTTGTGAGCTTCTGTGTGGGTGCTGGGAATTGAACCTGAGTCCTTTGGTAAAACAGTGCTTTTAACCACTGAACCATCTCTACACGTACATACACACATACAGTTTTTTATAAATACAAACTCTTTAAGTAATTTTGCAGACCCATGGTCTTTCTAATCTGGTAGGTGACTAGAGTGTTCTTAGGGTTCTTTCATGCATCTCATCAAAGCAGTATTAACACCGACTGCTCTGTAAAAGGATGTCTCCATTCGGACGTGGTGAGCTGGCAAAGGAAAAATGGTATTGACCTTGTTCTTGCTCATTGACAATCACAGAAGAAGGGAGGTGTTAGCTTGGATCTTTGTTCTGTGCTGACTGGTTGGTGTGTATGATAGAAGTCTCTAAACTTACCTGCCAGTGGCAAAAATAGTACTGATATTGAGATATGGTTATTGGTGTCTGCTGGTTTATAAACTCAGACATTAACGTGGATTAAAAACAAGTCGGACTGATTTTAGAGAAATGGAAACGTTGGAGTAGAATTATTTTCATTTAAAGATTTTTTTTTTCCCAGATTTTTATATACTGTATAGGCTGTTCTTGTAGTTTCAGGTTTTTCATCTTTCAAGAAGTTGACAAATGTTTTGATATCCAAGGAGAAATTGGTTGGGCCCAATGAAATTATTGTCAGGAAGTGAGTTACTGACTTTAAAATTCATACAAAGCTCATGTTTAAGTTGTTCAAAGTAAAGGTAATACTTTGAAACTACATTTTTAATTTAAAACCGCAAAGTAATTGGGAACAATGATCAAAAAATGGAAGTGACAAACCCGACATTCTGTGGCTTGGTAGAATAATTGCTGCCATGATGAAAACTTGGGGTAGGGATAAGTTTAGCATTTGGCTAAAGGAACCAAACTAGAGTGCTGTGGTTAGAGCCGGGGAAGTAAGGCACAGGACATGAGGAGAGACGGTGAGGTTAACAGCTTGCCTGTGGTCGGTCACGCAGGACAGTCTAGCGCAAGGATGTTAGGTTGTAATCCAGCCTGTGCTACACTTGATACATTAAAACTTACTTTTCTAATGAGACATCTCAGGCTTGATGGGTAGTGAATAGTAGACTACATTAAGGAGGCTTAAAGTTTTCCAGGCTCATTACAGATCTCATTTCTTTAAAATGCTGGGTGAGTATCATTTAAAGACAGTGAGTATTCATTTCTTAGAGTGGAGAATGAATGCTATTTAGAAACGTAGCCTGGGTAGAGGGATGGCTCAGTAAGAAACGCGCTTGCTGCTCTTGGCAGAGGACCTGGTTTCCTTTCTAGCACCTACAGTGTCTTTACATCTGTCCAAGGGAGACGGCAGACACCCCTCAAAAGCATACAGTGAATCTTTAAAATAGCAAAAAAGCAGCCTGCTTGGTAGGTTTTTTTTGGGGGCGGGGTTTAAGGTGTAGGGTCGTATGTACATTCCAAGTACAGAGTGCTGGGTCTCCCCTGCTCCACAGAGGAAGTATCTCTGTTAGAAGAATGAGAAAATATGCAAACCTGAATAGTCCATACCATAATGCTTTTAATGATCAGGTGTAAGGCTACATCAGAAGTGGGTAACATTAAACTTGGGCTTTGGAGTCCACCTCCCATCTGTTAGGAAGAGGCAGTACTACTACATGAGTTTAATAAAATATATCTAGAACCTGATGTAGCCATAAAAGTTTTTTTTTTTTTTTAAATCAACACAAGTATACTTAAATTTGGTTGTTTAACTTTGTGAGCATACATTGGAAGAACTTAGGTGATTTTTAAAAGTTTTTACTCAGTAGTTTCAAAGGCCAAGTCTTGCTAGGTAACAGGTGCCTAAATACACATAATTGCTATTAGACTGGGTAATGGCACTAAAGCCATGGCCCTATTGAAAGCTTTTCATGTTTGCTACCTTCAGTTTTAAGGAGCTCAATTTAGACTGTCTCTATGTGATTTCTTTGGTCTTTGTAGTATTCTGAGAAGACAGTAGGAAAATGAAGTCAATTCCACTGTCTATCTTTGGCCTGGCACTGATGTAGTCCCCTGGCTTTTGATGCTATCTTCTGAGATGCCTATTCTCTTGTGTTATCAGTCCTCTGTGATTTTGGACTTAGCATTTGATGTTTGCAGTATTATGGGGAGGTTGGTTGTTTAGATGAACACACACACACAGAGGGAGGGAAGAATCTGGTATGAATTGGGAAAGTAGAATTTATAATGACAGTAATAACTGCTGCCGTTTAGATTGAAGAAAGCTTAAACAGTTACGTGGGTGTTTAGTGAAGTGCAATTTGTTATTTAGAAAAGTTCTCATTATGTAGGTCTGACTGGCGTGGGACTCACTATGTAGATCACTGTGTTGATCACTCACAGAGGTCTCTACTTCCAGGAGTGCTGCAGATAGCGGCATACATGTGTGCCATGCCTGGTTCTGGTCAAAATTTGATAGGAAAGAAATTTAGGAAGGAATTAGCTCCAGCCTAAGGTGAAATTTAAACTGCTTTGGGTGACAAAAAGTTGCAGGCAGTGGAATTAACATTGCAGGCGTTTGAAAGCTGTGCATCCCAGTATTCAAATCAGCTACCTGCAACTCCAGTTTGAGGATATCTGATGGTGACGTCTTCTGGTGTGCAGATTTTCACCTGGCCACCCCCTCTGAAGGATTGTCTGCAAGGAGTGAAAACTAAAGGCTAGTTTGCAGGGGCTGGGGTAGGAATTGGAGTCTCATGGGGGTTGGATGAGGGAGAAGGTAATTAAAAATCTCTAATACCTGGGGTTGGGCAGTGTTGGGCTGGAGATGCTAGCTACCTAGAGGAGCAATTGCTGAGTGTCTACAAGGCCCTAGGTTCCGTGGCCAGCATAAGAAAAATGGGGAAAGGAAAGGTGGTGTGTGCACTGCTTATCCCAGGATGCTGGCTGGGTGGGCGATGCCAGAGAGCAAACCTCGTCAGTCCTGTGAGATCTTAGATCTGCAGCCCTGCAGTACTTGAGCGCTGACATCCCTTATTCTTGAGGCATTCAGGTGTGCTACACAAATTGATCACTAGGGGGCATCAGCTCATCAGCTTGTACTGCAAAAAGCTATAGCCCTGAGAAGTCTTAACTTTTAAAAGCTAGCAATTAAGAATTTTTGAGGTCCCCCCCCCGAAAACTAGGAAAAGGTTGAGAAATCTTGAGTTTTATCGATGTGGGTGGAACTATTTGTTTTAAACACTGACAAGAAACCTGATAATTTCATGGTATAGCTTTTTAACTTTTCTGTGCATACAATGGAGTGGCAAGTATGCCATAGCATGCAAGGCCAGCAGCTTTAACCTCTGAGCCATTTTATCAGTCCTTGTTACTCTTGCAGGCATTGGGATGCTGGTATAGGAATACCTTATACTACTGCTAAAAACAAAACCCTCAAACCTCTGTGGGATTCAATGTATTTGGACTTAGGGAATATGAGTCAGATTTGACGTGTGTTGTAGTTCATTTTAAAGACACACCAAGTGCATATAGAGTTTGGTATTGATAGAGGAAAGACTGGTGAGAGGCACGTGTGCTTAACAAACATTTGCAATCTTTAGGACCCATGTGTTGAAGTAGTTAAAGAAAATCTTGGTGACACAGGAAACTGGGAAGCAAGGTCTGGGATTCTAGAAGAACACGGCTTGAGCACAGAGCTAGCTGGTCTGTGGCCCACATACTACCTTTGTCCCCTCCGTCCCCTCTGAACTGGATGTTTGTTAGAAGCTGCCTGCACATTTGAGCTGTCCAGATCCCTTGTCCATGAGTGTGCAGGGTGCTGATAATGCATTCCTTCCCTGCTTGCCATGGACACGGTATTTGGAGTCCATAGTGGGTGTGTCCTGAGTTGACATTTCCACCAAAATTCAGTCCTAAGGCTCAGGGCTCTAACTAAACCAGTTCCATCCACGAAGTCAGTTTTGTATGTTTAGTGATTCCTCCATTGTAACTAGAATTTTTTTTCAGGGTCCTTTTAAGTAAAATATCCTCTGTCCTATTTTCTGTGACTTAAGTCTTAGTATCAAAGACATGCCTTTATAAGAGTTATTGAGTATTTAATCTTAGTATTCTGTTTTATTCTTGGACAATAAGTACAGGTAGAAAACAGACCAGTGTCCTTAAAGATGAGTTGAATGAACCATTAATTATGTAAAGCAGCCGGGCAGTGGTGGCGCACGCCTTTAATCCCAGCACTTGGGAGGCAGAGGCAGGCGGATTTCTGAGTTCGAGGCCAGCCTGGTCTACAGAGTGAGTTCCAGGACAGCCAGGACTACACAGAGAAACCCTGTCTCGAAAAAAACCAAAAAAAAAAAAAAAAAAAAAAATTATGTAAAGCAAAACATTTTTAATGATTGTTTCTTGCATTTTCTGGCGATTTATCTTTGAGGTTTGTTTGTTTGGTTGATTGTTTTTTTTCTTAAGGAAAAAAAAAAAGGCCTCTACAGCCAGTGAGGTGGCTGTTGAGATAAACTGAGCAGAGTTTTAAGTCTACAACATTCTGAAACTTAAATTTCCAGTAATGAAAGTCAATGTGGTCAGAGTACATACAGCCTACCTCAGGGATGCTAACTGTGAAACAGCCAAAGGGAAGTAGGGAACTGTAAAGTCTTTAGTCAGAATGAAGTGGGCACGTCTGAAATTCTATGATGGCTGGGTATTTGCAAATATTTTAGGAAAAACAGTGCCTCATTACAGTTGACAGTTCAGGGTTTTACAGATGGAACCCCTTTGTCAACCATTAACTGTATCTATCAGCTACACAACTATACCTGGCTTTAGGGACTCTGAATACTATAAATGCACTTTCCAGATAACAAGAGAAAGCCAGTCTGCTAAAAAAAAAAAAGATAAGACAGTGTGGGAACTCTGGAGTGCTGGCCTGTTCTCCAGAGGTGGGGGGAAAACTAAGACGATTAGTAATCAGAATTACAAATCTCTTTTATATGCACCAAGATATTGCTCAGGCATAATCACATTAGAAATCTTAACAGGTTTGGTTTTTTTGTTTTTGGATAAAAAATAATCTAAAGGCCCTGAAACGAAGCCAATTTAAGACTCAGAATTATTTTTGGAACTGGTCCATTTGGTCAGAACCTTGGGTGAAGGTTCAAGAATCCTGTTTTTTTTTTTTTTTTTTTTTTTTTTTTGGTTTTTCAAGACAGGGTTTCTCTGTGTAGCCCTGGCTGTCCTGGAAACTCACTCTGTAGACCCGGCTGGCCTCGAACTCAGAAATCCGCCTGCCTCTGCCTCCCAAGTGCCTCCCACTTTTTTTTTTTTTTTTTTTTTTTTTTTTTGAAGAATCCTGTTTTAAAAAAAGACATTCTGTTACCTCTCAGAGTACGTTCGAATTTCTTAGCATGACACAAAAAAAATTTAGCTCATCCTCTACGTTCTCTTCTGTTGGATTCTTGCTTCCTCCTTCGATGACCAACAGACTTTTGTCCTATCTCCTTATGGTGAGAGGAGGCTTAGAGATTATTTTCCCAAACTGGAGATTAGATCTGTACCTGAGCGGTTTAAATGCAAGACCGGGACTAGGGCCTTCCCAGAGTCAGATTCTCATAGGTGTTTGTAGGACATTTGCCAAGGCTTCTGTGTGTGACCTCCCAATACTGGACAACTGCCTACCCTGCTACTGCTACGGACTGCAAGGTCTGATCTAGGAGGACACCTGAGGAGCATCCCTCACAGAGGACCCTCGTTCTGTTCACCCTATAGGGCGGCTCAGAACCTGTTCCAGGGACCTGCCGATTTCTGACCTGCGTTCATATACAATATGTACTATGTAATGCATACACACAAGCAAAACATAAACAGGAAAACCAAAAAAACGTGCCCTGTGGTGGAAAAGGAAGTCAAGAATATATACCTGGAGCGAGTCCACCCGTCCTTCCCTGCCACTACATCAAACCGGTAGCTCTATTGTTTTGATTTACCTAGTTTCTCCAGGAAGAACTATTTAATGGCTGAACAACAACAAAAGCACGAAGCACACTTGGGTTTTGTTCCCTGAGATGTCTACATAGGTGTCGGGGAAAATGCACACCATGGAACTTCGTCCCCTAAGTTTTATGTCCTTGTCTGGAACCGGCTCTGCGCTAACCCCAGGGGTGGCTCGCCAGGCCTGCCTGGATCTGCTACCCGCCCCCGCAGCGGAGAGCCCACCCGCCAGGGAAGGGCGGGACCGTGGGGATGGCCTTTCCGCGCCCTCTGGGCGTCGGCAGTCGCCGCCCAGCAGCCGCGGCGACCTCAGCGACCGCGTGGAGCCAGCCGCCAGGAGTTTCCGGAGCCTGGCTTCCAGGGTGCGCGGGCGGCCGTGGGCGGCGGGGCGGGGCCGGCGGCGGGGGCGTGTCCGCGGAGGGGCGGAGCTATCGGCGGGGGCGTGTCCGCGGCGGGCTCTGGGAAGGCCCCAAGTTAATGAGGCGTACGCCGGCTGCCGAGCGCCTCTCGGAGCTGGGTTTTCCCCCGCGGCGCGGGCGCCAGGAGCCGCCTTTTCCGCTGGGTGTCACTCGGGGGTGGGGAGGGGTGGCCCATTGAAAAGGGCCGCGAGGGGCCCCGGCCAGTGCCCTTCAGTGAGCGCTCGCCGGAGGACGGCAGAGAGCAGTCGGCTCACGGCTCCGGGATCTTGTGGCGAGTCAGGACGCGCCTGTCCCTCTGCCGGGACCCCGAGCCACCGCCGCCACCGCCACCGCTCTGTCTCCTGCGAGTCAGCCTCCTCTGTGCGCTCCGGGCGGGCGGCCGTGGAAGCCGCTGGGGGGAGGACGGCGCAGGGTTGCTACTGCTACCCCCAGCCGGAGCGTCTGGAAGCCTAAAGGCCGAGCGGAGCAGCAGCACCCCTTATGCCGGAAGGATGCTGGAGAGCAGCGGCTGCAAGGCGCTGAAGGAAGGAGTGCTGGAAAAGCGAAGCGACGGGCTGCTGCAGCTCTGGAAGAAAAAGTGCTGCATCCTCACCGAGGAAGGGCTACTGCTCATACCGCCCAAGCATCAGCAGCCAGCAGCAACAGCCCGGGCAGGGGACAGCCGAACCGTCCCAACCTAGTGGCCCCACCGTCGCCAGCCTTGAGCCACCAGTCAAGCTGAAGGAATTGCACTTTTCCAACATGAAGACTGTAGACTGCGTGGAGCGCAAGGGCAAGTATATGTACTTCACCGTGGTGATGGCGGAGGGCAAAGAGATCGACTTTCGGTGCCCCCAGGACCAGGGCTGGAACGCCGAGATCACGTTGCAGATGGTGCAGTACAAAAATCGTCAGGCCATACTGGCGGTCAAGTCTACGAGGCAGAAGCAGCAGCACTTGGTCCAGCAGCAGCCTCCGCAGACGCAGCAGATCCAACCCCAGTCCCAGCCGCAGATCCAGCCCCAACCCCAGCCCCAGCCCCAACCCCAACCCAACCCAGCCTCAGCCCCAGCCCCAGCCCCAGCCCCAGCCCCAGGCCCAGCCCCAGGCCCAGCCCCAACAGCTCCACTCCTACCCGCATCCGCATCCTCATCCTCATCCTTACGCTCACCCGCACCAGCACCCGCACCCACATCAGCATCAGCACCCGCACCCTCATCCACACCAACTCCAGCACGCGCACCAGCCTCTTCACTCGCAGCCGCAGGGCCACCGGCTGCTCCGCAGCACCTCCAACTCTGCCTGAAGAGGGCGGCACCCGGGCCACTCAAGGTAAGGTCCTGGCAACTTGGGACACCTAGAAACGTGTCAGCATGGCTCTGTGTGTGTGTGTGTGTGTGTGTGTGTGTGTGTGTGTTTTGGAACACTAGTAAGCTTGTTGACCAGTTCCGCTCCCAAAGCAAAGTTAAAAAAAAAAAGTTTCAAGTTTCTGGAGCGGTGGTGAGAAAGATGGGCAAGCTGGAGCTTGTAAGAGGCCGGGAGGAGAGGGAGGGAAGAGCCGAGAAATCCCTCCAGGGAGCCGGGCACGGGGGATAGACCACTACCTACCTTCCCACCACCGTGATCGCTCTTGCTCTGTTTGTGTGCCTCCGCACCAACGCAACGACCTGGTGTCCTTCTGGGCATTCCGTCCTTTGTGCTGGCCGGGAGGGAACAGGGTCTTGACTTCTGAGTTATCCATTTCATTCCGTGTCCTTTTCTTTCCAGGTTTTTGAGGACTTCGGGAAGTGGGAAAGAGTGCATTGCTATTAAGTTCGCTTGGATCAAAACCAACAGAGTCTCCCCACCCCGTGCCAGATCAAGTAGTTTGGACATCACGGATAATGCGCTTGCAGTTCCTCGTAGTTTTCTGCGTAATCATCATCACGGTTGCAGGAAGCGATTTTGAGTCAAGATGACTTTATTTATGAACCTTTGGAAGGATCACCTAACAGTAATGGACCTTGTAGGAGCAATTTATGTACTGTAATTTTATTTTAATGTTATTTTGGTTTATGATTATTTATTAGTTTTTTTTTATGCCTATTCTAAGACATTTCTGAATGTAGGCCACCTCCTCTCCCTCCTTGCCAAAAAAAAAAAAAAAAAAAAAAAAAAAGTAAAAAAAAGAAACTTTATTTTCAGAAACCTATTTCCTAGTAAGCCCGGATCTTGGAAAAGAAAAAGGGAAAGGGGG